>JAFVLL020013337.1:0-54111 GCA_021397915.2 Tor tambroides | reverse complement strand
CATTCAATTCACGGGCAACAGCTCTGGTGGACATTCCTGCAGTCAGCATGCCAATTGCACGCTCCCTCAAAACTTGCAACATCTGTGGCATTGTGGCCAGCCTAAGGCACACCTGTGCAATAATTATGCTGTCTAATCAGCATCTTGATATGCCACACCTGTGAGGTGGATGGATTATCTCGGCAAAGGAGAAGTGCTCACTAACACAGATTTAGACAGATTTGTGAACAATATTTGAGAGATATAGGCCTTTTGTTTACATAGAAATAGTCTTAGATCTTTGAGTTCAGCTCATGAAAAATGGGGGCAAAAACAAAAGTGTTGCATTTATAATTTTGTTCAGTGTATATTGCACAAAATAGAATTAAAAATGCATACAATGGTGCATAAAACACTAGGAATTGATTACAAGAGCTAGATGAAAGTGAGTGAATCACAGGAACGGTTTCTTCGCTTTTACAAGAGAGACAGTTGTCATCAAAACATTTTGAGGTCTTTATGCGATTGTAAAGTTCAAATATTATGTGCTCATAAATCTAGCACTTGTTAATACAGCTCATGCGGTTTATGTGTTTGCCTCATTAAACTTTTAATAGATGGGTCTGCAAAATAAACAGATGAATCACTGATTGAATAAATTAACAGGAAAGGTGTTTTAAGTCATTTTGCCACACCCTCTCTCTGCAAAACCCGGCCTCCAAAGACATTTCAGCCAATCCTGAACATGCAAAGTTTACATTTATGCATTTAGCAGATGCTTTTATCCAAAAAAGGAGCAAAATCCTCCACAGGTCATTTATTTCTTTGGTTTCTGTCAGTTTGCAGCATATATTATATGTGCTATTCCAAAAAACGATGAAATCTGCCATCCAGAAATAGAGTTTTGATCAGCGTTTGTTTTTTTACGGTTTCTAATTTGTTTGCATTTTATTTTGTTTGTTGTTGATTTCACTCAAATGGACAACAAACCATGGAGCTTGTTTCAGAGAGCTTACTAATGTGACTTTCTCCATTGATAACCACAATGACAATTCAGCAAAACATGAAAAATGACAAACTGAAGTGCATGAAATACAAGAACTAAATTGCAACTCCTGCTTGACAATTGGACACGCTTGCTGTTTATTAGATCCATCCTGCTCTGAGCTATTGTATGAAGTGCTGAGGACAAAATCCCATGCACATACTTACACACAATCCATTGTTTGTTGTCGGAGTTTAGTCTTTTGGGTGTTTTATAGAGGTCATGAAATTTATTTTTTATTTATTTTATGATGTTTCCTGAGGTGCACTTACAATCTAAGTATGTTTTCTTTTTTCTCAAAAGCTGCAGTATAATTTAGATGGATATAGTCATTTTCTACGTTGAATTTAGCCTCTGATTTGAACGCTCTGTTGGAAGGGGCATGTCTGCTGTGAGACTCAATAGAAATGCCCAATGCTGTGATTGGCTAACATCTTTGTGTATGAAATGAGCATTGTATATGGAACTGTCTCAAACTTTTACTCCATTTTCACTGTAACAGACAACCAAGATGAACTAATGGTGAAGAGTGTTGATAGCATTACATTTAGAACGACTCCCATTGCATCAGTGGTTGCAGCGCTGCACTGCAGCCGAACACAGTCATGTCTACTGAGAACACGATGCAATGATCGAAAAATTAACTCATAACTCATAAACTCATTATAACCAATAAATGAAAAGGCTCCATTAAGCGAACTAAACTGTCATTGATTATAACAGGAGTTTTGGTGAAAATGTTGAAATCAAATCACTGATTGATTCACACTGATCTTGAATTGATGCTATCTTTGCTTTCTGTATATAAAATAATCACAATATAGAGAACAGAGAGTTCTGACGCTACTAACAGGAACAGTGAGGTGATCATTCAGTCACTGGCTTGGTTCACTAATGAATAACCAACATTAAAGGAGCCCTATTATGCCCTTTTACAAAGTCTTGATTTGGTTTTTGGTGTGTGCTAGAATAGGTTTCAGGCTTGATTGTTTCAAAAACGGATTATTTGTCACATATTTTACATTATTGCAACACCTGTCTTCCCAGTCTTTCTCAAACATCCTTTTTAGTTCCCTTTATGATGAAGCCCCTCCTTCCAGAATAAGATATGTGCTCTGATTGGTTTTATATACATATATATATATATATATATATATATATATATATATATATATAGCTGGCCCAGTGTTTTGTGATTGGCAGACCACTAAGAGTGTGTTCTGGATTGCCCCTTACCATAATCACGAGTTTCTTATGCTCAGCTGTAAATAGTAACAATGGCGTTTACTGTAAAATGTGCAGCTTATAATATTCAGGAACAGTGTTAACAATAAGTTTGTCTGCCTTTGGAAGGCCAAACAAAGGGGTTTTGGAAAATTGGGGTGGAAAAAAACAGCGTCTCTTCATCATGGTAACAACAGTCTACAGTGTTAAAGCAGCTCTTCTTCTTAAGGTCCTTGTACACTGTGTCCGAAATTTTCGCATGCATTTTTTTGTATTTGTCATCTAAACCTTGCACACTGTCAGATACGTCAAAACACCTCTCAAAATGCTTGCTACGGATGCAAAAAATGCAGAAAATTGAACCCGATCCGAATTTTTTATGACGGACGAAACACGATTGACACTACCTGAGGTCGTATTTATTTTTTAACATGCAAAAATTTTGGACGAATGTGCAAGGACCTTTAGTCTTCTCTAGCGCAGCTCACCAGGCACACCCCCTTTTGTGTCATTTGTGGGCAGGGATTATTTAAATGAGTGACATTGTAATTAGGGCTGTGCAATTAATCGCATGCGATTCTCATGCACATCTCGTCAGTAAAGCCGGTTCCGTGATTAGTGCTAAATCTCCATCACCTGTTTTCAAATGGAGCGGCAGTTAATACACAGAGCCATAGTTCACTGACAAGCTTCATATTCGAATGCGATTCATCTGCGATATCGAACGCGATATTGCCTAGCTTGTCAGTGAACTACGGCTCTGTGTATTAACTGCCACTCCATTTGAAAACAGGTGATGGAGATTTAGCGCTAATCACGGAACCGGCTTTACTGACGAGATGCGCATGAGAATCGCATGCAATTAATTGCACAGCCCTAATTACAATGTCACTCATTTAAATAATCCCCGCCCACAAATGACACAAAAGGGGGTGTGCCTGGTGAGCTGCGCTAGAGAAGACTAAAGGTCCTTGCACATTCATGTAATGTCACAATATTCGGAAGAAGCGCACTGTAGTCCAAATGAGCAGTTTGTTGTAGTTCTTAAAAAGTTTTGAAGAAATTGCAACATCACGATTCTCTCGATTTAAAATACTGGCATTTAAGAAAGGTACAAAACAGTCATTTATATTTTAAATGGGGAGTTTTGAAACTTGCAGTATGTGCAGAAACCTCTCATAGATATCAAGAACATTTTGATTCTCCATTTCATGACCATTTTAATATATTTTTGTGTTTCATTAACAGCCCATAAGCCTGATGTACGGCCTGCTGTGCAATGACATCATAACCCAAACGCAAATCTGCGACCAGGCTGCGAGACATTGATACGTCTCTTGTCCGAAAGACGGGTGCAGTAGAAATTGTGATCTCCCAATTGCCCAGCCACTCTAAGCTAGGCTCTGAAAGCAGATTAAATGGCTCTCCATCGATCGCTGCCCTTTAATGCGCCTCCGCCTCGAAAGCAAAAACCAAAAATATGCCTCTGGAAGGCTGTCTTATGAGGGCCACTTGGTGGAATGGGTGTGCGGGGCTCATCTGAGAAAGTCTGCTTCAGCTAATGCAGTCATCGAGGGAAGCGCGCGCTTGTGTAACTGAGCCACCGTCGTAACGCCAAGTGTTTCGTCTCATCCATGCAAAACAAAACTGGCAGAAGGCAGAAGCAAGCAACAACAACAACACAAGTATTTCGTGTGGAAGGCAGCCAGGAAGCTCTCACAGCACAGACAGGCTTCTGGAGTGGCAGCGCTTGTGTTTGAAGTTTTATGGAGAGAATTATGTTGAAGATCAGTGTTGAATGTTCAGGGTTCGAATAAATATTATCTTCAAGAGCTTTATTCTGCTCTCTATGACATGATCAGCAGTAAAAAAACAAGCCACGCTTGTTGAATGAAAATTAAACACGTGTTTAGAATAGCATACTAGCATACTTCTGTTTCTACAGTATATAGCATGTATAATATGCTCAGTATGAACATTTTCTATATGCATGGCCTACTTCACTGGAACACTATTTTTCTACTTACTAAATATTGCACACATTTGCAATACAATTTTTAAAATGCAATGCATTTTGCATTGATAAATATTTAAAATGTTAGTATACAACATTATCATCACATAACTTCATCATGCACAGTATCATCGTTTTATCATCTAAAACAGTATTTTCAGTCCACAAAAATTGCACATCCTGGTACTTCATGCATACTGAAAATTTGCTAGTATGCATCCTATACACTGCAGAAATGCTAAGAGTAATATGCTAGTGTGCTGTCCTGTGGTTTAAAATCATGTCTGACATCACATAAGGTTCATTCATCACATTGGAAATGTAAGATCAAGTCTAATGCATTGCATTGTGGGATAAAGTATTGCACATATTTTTTATTTATTTATTATTTTTACTGTATATGTGAGCATTTCATATATGCTGAAAATCTGCTTAGTATGCACAAGATACATCCTAAATACTGCAAAAATAATAAGAGAAGTGTGATAGTATGCTGTCCTGCGGTTGAATATCTTGTCTGATATCATTTACGGTTCATATGTCATATTGGAAAGGGAAGGTCAATTGCAGCATTGATTGTGGAATGCTTTATTGCATGCGTTGAGTTCTTACTTTATTGCACAATTTGACAAATCATTGCTACACATTTTAGCACATTGTGGTTCTTATGCATACTGAAAATTTGCTTAGTATGCAAAGTATGCATCATATATACTGCAGAAATTGTAAGAGTAGTCTGATAATATGCTGTCCTGCAATTGAAAATCATGTCTAATAACACTTAAGATTCATTCGTCATACTGGAAATGGAAGGTCAAGTCCAGTGCATTGGATTATGGGAACATAGTATTGCCCTCATTGAGCTCTTTTTTTATTGCACATTTTGACAAAAACTGTTTACTATGCATCCTATATACTACATAAATAGAAAGAGTAGTATGATAGTATGCTGTCCTGCGGGTGAAAATCATGTCTAATGTCACTTCTGGTTCATTCATTATCTTGGAAATGGAAGGTCAGTTGAAGAGCATTGCATTGTAGGATACAGTATTGCATGCACTAAGCTTGTTTTTTGTTTTGTTTTGTTTTTTGTTGTTGTTTTTTTTGCTGCATTTTGACTAATTAAAATTGTGCAGAAATAGTATGTGTATTTTAATAGTATGCTGTCCTGTAGTTGAAAATCATGTCTAATGTCACTTACGGTTCATTCATGATACTGGAAAAGGAAGGTCACACCAGCACATTGTATTGTGGGATACCGTCTGAATGCACTGAGCACTGTTTTTTACTGCACATTTTGGTTTTGACATCTTGGTACTTCATACATATAGAAAATGTGTTTAGTGCATAGTATGCATCATAAATACTGCAGAAATAGACTTTTGTATGCTTAGTATACAAATAGTAAGATTAGTATGCTGTCCTACAGTTGAAAATCATGTCTAATATGACTTCCGGTTCATTTGTCATCTTGGAAATGGAAGGTCAAGTCCAGCCCACTGCATTGTGGGAACATAGTATTGAATGCATTGAGCTCTTTTTTGCACATTTAGCCAAATTGCACATATTGACAGAATTGCACATCTTAGCACTTTATGTATACTGAAAACTTGCTGGCACAGTATGCAGTATACTACAGAAATTGTACAGTTAGTATGATAGTATGCTGTCTTGCAGTTGAAAATTGCCATTTCTGGTTATTTTGTCATATTGTAAATTGACAGTCAAGTGAAGATCATGGCATAGTGGGATATAATATTGCACGCATTGAGCTTTTCTGCACGTTTTTACAAAACCTTGGCACTTGCATACTGAAAATTTGCTAACTATACACAGTATGCATCCTAAATACTGAAAAAATAATAAGACTAGTATAATAGTCTGCTGTCCTGCAGTTGAAAATCTGGAAATGGGAGGTCAAGTGAAGGGCATTGCATTGTGGGATACAGTTCATGCACTGAGCACTTTTTTACTACACATTTCATGCATTCAGAATATTTGCTCAGTATGCACAGTATGCATCTTATATACTGCAAATATAGTGAAAGTAGTGTGATAGTATGCTGTCGTGCAATTGAAATCATGTCTGATATCACATATAATACTGCATGCACTAAGCTTATTTTTTTACTGCACATTTGGACAAAAACTGCACATCCCAGTTATTATGCTTACTTAAAATCTGCTTAGTGTGCTCACCATTCATTCTATATACTGCAGAAATAGTAAAAGCACTATGACAGTATGATGAGCTTTTTTACTTAACATTTTAGCAAAAACTGCACATCCAGGTACCTCATGCATATAGAAAAATGACTTAGTATACACCCTATGCAGCCTCTATACTGTAAAAATAGTAAGACTGGTATGATTGCATGCTGTCCTGTGGTTGAAAATCTGGTAATGGAAGGTCAAGTGAAGAGCATTGGATTTTGGGTTGCTGTATTGCACACAGCGTGCTCTGGTCCTATTTGTGCAGAAACAGTACGAGCAGTATGTTAGTATGCTATTCCGAACACAACCTCCCCGCTTTGGTTTTTTAATTCTCTCGCGTCTTCATTTCTCTCTCTCTCTTACCGCGGTCTCACCGCTGCTGCTGCTCCTCACCCCTCCCAGAAACCCTAGAGCTCTTGCTCTCCTAAGCAGGTGTTCGTTGATTTCTTCTCCCCGAGGTAACGCGGGTTTTGTTCTTAGTGCCAGTGCCGAATTATACTGACAGAGCAGACTCCTGGGTAGAAGCCCGCCTAACCTCCCCCGGCCCATGCCCTCCGGCCCGCTCGCATTTCCCCGTCTCTCCTCCTTAAGGACCGTGCCAGATGCCCAGAGCAGGGCGCTTCCGCCCACGTTCTCTCCCCCTGTGACATGGCACTGCGTGCAGGCCCAGACATGCACGCTGCAGCATGCATTCAGGATGAGCGTGCCATGCTACGCATCAGCGTCAGGTAGATAATTCTGAAAGAAAGTTTCATTTATCAATGTCAAAGAGAAGATGGTTGCTGAAGACCCACTGGGACGTGTACACTGTATATCCTGCATGTTTGGTTAGTTCAGCTGAGACAGGAGGTGATGCGGGGTCTGATGCAATGACCAAGAGCTGAGGAAACTGTGGCATAGGACTTTAAAGTCAACATGAAATCAAAATGGAGTTTAGTTACTTTCTTGTTTCGTGTTCCTGGTTTTTAAGATGTAGACTATCATCTTGCACTCAAAGAACAGCAATATTAGAAATTTAAGAGCATTTATTATGAGCATTCATAATATTTTCAGCAGTAAACGTTACTTTCATTTCTTTCTTTTTTTTTTTTGTTAGTATTATTTTCAGATCATTCACAATATATATCAACTCCATATATCATATATTTACCTGTAATTGTTTCTGCATATTTTAAGATTTAGATCATCTTGCACTCAAATGACAGCAATATTTACAACTTTTTAAGATATTTATTATGAGCATTTATATATTTTCAGCAGTTAACATATTATTTTTAATTCTTTTTGTTTTATGTTTTATGTTCAATTCTTACTGTGCATGATTCATTACAAAAGTCATAAATTAGTTTGTACCATGTATGTTTTATTAATTAAAGGTGATGAGGAATAGTGATAAAGCTTACCAAATTCTGCAACTAAATATTAACTTGTGTAATCAAACTACATTCTGTGGCAGCATATGAATTTATTTGCATTAAAAAGCATCAAGAAGTGAAACGGTGTTAATAAACAAAATTATTTATAATATTTGCCAGTTATAACATGAAAACAAATCAAATCAAATAAAAAATTAAATAAAAGTATATTCATTCTGTCACTTCTAACATTTCCTATACTTTTAGTCAGCAAGTTTCTGATATTTACCTGTAATTGTTTGTGCATATTTTAAGATTCAGATGAAAAGAATAGCAATAGGATCATTTTTACATGCCCTTTTCAGCATTTAATCATATTATTAATTCAAGGAATCTGTTTTTCATATTGTATATTATCATGTTGTGATGCCCAAATTCACTTGCTGCACAGTTTACTCTTATGTGCTTTGTTTTGTTTTTTAAAAAGGAGTACTAAATATAATCAGCTGACGACCATAACGTGACAGTAAATCAAGCTAAGTGAAGATAAACAAAACGTATGTTCACTCTGAGTGGTTGCCACTTCTCTCTAACGTTTCCTACACTTTTAGCCACCAAGTTTTTCCCCCAAGTGTTGCAGGAAAAGATTCAATTATTGGGAAGCGTTCAGCGCATTATATTCAGGAGTCATTAATAAGCTCGTTCCGTTGTGATACACCGCAGCGCTTATGCATAGAAAAATTAAACAAAAGGCAAATGAGATCTAAATGCCAGCACCAGCGTGAACGCGCATTTGCTCAAAAATTCATTTGCAATGCATTTTCAGCACTTTGGCCTCAGTTCTGTCTGCAACATTTTAAACGCGATTCGACTTTAATCCGGCTGTTTTGAAACAGACTCAAACCGTTTTCAACAAATCTGTCAAATTGAGCCGCTGCGGATGCGTTTGCACGGTACCGCGGGGCCTTGTCTTTGGGCTGGAGCGTGTGAGGTTTTCTGCGAGGCTGGTAACAGTTCAACTGCTGTATTGATCTCGGACCGCTTTGGGTTTTGGGCTTTTATCCAAGACAGAAATGGGGGTAAAACTGACAGGTCTTGGGGGATGCGGACCTCTGCGCTGACAGAGCTGGAAGGTTCGATGGTAAAGATCTTCGCTGGAGTTTATCGAGCTGATTTCTGCCTCTCTGACTCGTGGTGGGGCTGTGTATCGATGGATATGCTGAGAGGGAATTGCATCCGGAGAACTGAGCAGTATGCAGACATTATATGAACAGATTGAAGACATCAGCGTCAGGTAACAGAAGCATGCATTACGCTGCGTGACGTGTTTTGTGGTTAATCTCAGTGTTTACTGCGCGGCAGGTTTACGCACCATACAGGCTGGTAGGCTACACGTGTAATCAATACAAAAGCGTGTGTAAAATGAGGTACAAAATCCCTTAATCTGTTTGCAAACGAAGCCAAATCTGTATCTCACGACACCAGCTAAGTCAATAGGCGATGTGAACTAAGTGGAATTAATGATCCGTTTAAACAAATTCAGTCCATGAACCACTCCAGCCTCTTTGCATACTTTACAGAGCCACAAGTTCCCTTAGATCAGCATGTATTCCTGTTTTTGCTGGTTCATGCTGTGCACTAGCTGGTCAGCTGAGGTAGTTTTGCTGGTTAAAGAAATGGAACCATACTGATGCTGATATAATTTTTTGTGTATATACAACTGCTCAAAAGTTTGGGCTCAGTCAGATTTTCTGTAATATTTTTAAATGCTTCTATTAAGCAAGGATGCATTAAATTGATCAAAAGTTACAGTAAAGAAATGTATAATGTTACAAAAGATTTCTGTTTCGAAGAAATGTTGTTCTTTTCAACTTTATATTCATCCTGAAAAATAAAATGTATCACAGTTTCCACAAAAATATGAAGCGGCACAACTGTTTTTAACATTGATAATAATCAGAGATGTTTCTTGAACAGCAAATCAGCATATTGGAATGATTTCTGAATGATCATGTGACTCTAAAGACTGGAGTAATGATGCTGATCATTCAGATTTGATCACAGAAATAAATTACATTTCACAATATATTTGCACAGAAAACACTACTTTTAAATAATAATAATATTTTATAATATTACTCTATTTTTACTGTATTTTTAATCAAATAAATGTAGCCTTGACGAGCATAAGAGTCTTCTTTCAAAAACAACAACAACAAAACTTACAAACTCCAAACATTTGAATGGTCTATATATTAGCCAATATTTATTGCATATTTTAAGATTTAGAATATCATCTAGCACTACTTGACATAGATAGCAATAGATTATAACCAAAGCAAAAGAATATGAGATTAAGCATCAGCATTAAGCATATTATATTTTCTGTAGCAGATTTAGGAATTATCATTTTGTTATGCTTAAATTGAACTTTCAGCATACAAACTATTTGTTTTAAATTTCATTGTTTTTATTTCCTTTATAAAAAGGACTGTATACTGTATATATCTTATTATGTCTGCCATTTATCACTTATTGAACAAGAAAATAAATTAAATTTAAACGTCATCCGTACAACTATATTTCAGATCCTCTGAAGTCTTATAATAGCTTTATGTGAGGAACAGACACAAAATAGTCATTTTCACTGAAAATCTTCTGCTCTGCTGTAAATAAAGACTCAATTTTTGGCTGAACTGTTCCTTTCAGCTAGTTAAGTGGGTAATGATGCTAACATGCTGGTCTTTTCAATAAGGACGCTCAAATCTCTTTTCATGTGAAATTCGGAGCGATCCGTCTTGTTCTTGAGTAAACGGTGACCAGGTGGTTGAAGTCAGTGCTCTGCGGTGCTGTGGATGTGACAGGTGGCCAAAGGGCAGGTATGAAGCTGCGATCTGAACTCGACTGAGAGCGCAGGCAGGGAGGCGCGTACAGGGGCTTCACGCGGCCCAGCCGGAGTTAATGGGATCAGACGTGGAAAAAACGGATCTATCTGCCAGTTAATGTTTAATCCGCTCCAGCCTCCGGCCTCAACCATCTGATAATTCTGGGCTGCCTCTCTTCATCATCAAGGTGTCAGAAGGAAGCGCCTCTGTAAATATTTAATTGGTTGCGGTGTGCCGCCCACTTCTCTTCTTCATCCACTGTCTTCCCTTTAGCCATTTTTTTTGTTTGTTTTTTTGTGGTCTTTGGCCATATGACTGCCATGCTGCCTCAGAGACTAGTAGTCAGGTGTAGTATTGCAATTTAGTGGCTGCAGAAATTCACAAAACATTGAAACTGTTAAATTAACAATTTCATATTAATATAATAAATTATATTAATAAAATTGTAATTTCATTTGTAAAGTTCATTTATTTATTTTAATATAAATTTATATTTTATCTTGGCTAATTCACACAATAGATATTTCCACTTTTTATGTGTAAAAAAAACAAAACAAATAAAAATATTAAATGAGGTAAAGTACTTTTTCATTTGTGTATTTATTTATTTATTTTTTAATAGAAATTTACATGTTTTATATGTTCTCTTGGATTCACTAAATAGGTATTTCCACATTTTTAAATATTTTATATATTAAAAAATTTACTTTTATACATATTTAAAAATCAAATAAGATGAAGCAATTTTCATTTGTACAATTATTTTTTATATTTCAGTATTAATTTATATATTTTCTTTTAGATAATTCTCCAAAGTTCAATATAGGTTTATTATTATTATTATTATTATTATTATTATTATTATTATTATTGTGCGTAAAACTAAAAACAGATAAAAAATAATCAAATGAAATTAATTACTTAGAATGACTTATTTATGTATTCTTTCATTCATTCATACTTTATATATTCTCTTTTGGATGATTCACTTTTAAAGTTTAAGTTTTTAAATAGGTAAAAATATAAAATTATAAAAATAAAATGATTTAAAATATTTATTTCGTTAAAATGTATTTAAATATAAATGTACATATTTTATATATTCTCCTTTGGGTGATTCACTAGATAGATATTTCCATATGTTTTTAAATACGTATAAAAATAAAAACAGATAAAAAATAATAATCATGAAGTATATATTTTTTAATACATTTTGATATTTTATATATTTTATGTTCTATTTCCACGTATTTCCACGTGTTTCCTTTTTTGTTTGTTTGTTTGTTTGGGGGGTTTTTTGTTGTTGTTTTTTGTTTTGTTTTCAATGTGTAAAAACAAAAAGAATTTTTGAAATGTATATCGTTAATTTAAAATAATGTATAATGTCAAATTTTGGTTATATCACCCATCCCAGCCTCATGTAATATTAATCCCGGCAATCATAATATAATAATTTCTTCCTACTTTTCCTCCCGAGACTGTTTTCAGCAGGATATTGTCACACGTTTATTATTTTCCCTGGATCCTCAGCATTCGTGATGGTTTGGCTTTCAAAAGTTTCAGTGTTTATTTGATGATCAAGGGCAGCGAGCAATAGATGTGCAGTACAAAGGCGCCGTCGAACTCCAGCTCGCTTTTGTTAATAACTTTGCGCCAGAAGCAAGTGCAATTACAAACGAGAGCATGTAAAAGTCAAGGGGATACAAATCATGTTTGAATTAATGTCCCACAGGTCTCAGGGAATCAAGCCCCGGAGCCTCCGTGAGGCGAAGCTCCGAACGCAGCAAATGATGCATCTGTTTTAGGCCCAGTGAACAGTTAAAGGATGCCGAGGGTGTCTCTAGACGCTTTAGGAAGACATTTAACTTTGAAGGACAGAGCTAAAGAGAGCTTTGAGTTGTTGGACCAAGAGATGAAATGTAAGTGCTGCTGAATGAACGCCAGAGCTGCAACATGGTGTTAATGATCTGGAGAGAGTAGCTGCTACTGTGAAAACTGCCTTTT
Source organism: Tor tambroides (assembly GCA_021397915.2). Taxonomy (NCBI): domain Eukaryota; kingdom Metazoa; phylum Chordata; class Actinopteri; order Cypriniformes; family Cyprinidae; genus Tor; species Tor tambroides. The sequence continues at coordinate 41,391 of JAFVLL020013337.1, read as the reverse complement.
CATGCTGTTTCGGTTCCTGCGGCTCCACGGTTGCTGTGGTGTTGACACTTTGCTAGTTTTTTTATCTTGTTTTGTACTGTGACTTTCAGTTTCATTTTAGTTAGTCCTACTGTTCATAAAACCTTTCTTTATTTGTTTGTACTGCTGTAAAATGAAAATCAAATCACTTTGTTGTCACTATGCATTATGCACAAATTACCTTGTTAAAACATTGTTGTTTTGCATTTTGTTCTAAATTTAAAAAAAAAAAATCATTTGTCAGTCTAATCAAAAAAAAAAAAAAGTTTAAAAATGCTGTTAAAAAATGATCTCGGTTCATTCTTCACACTGAAAATGAACATTTTGGATAATAGGCAGAATCAATCATCATTTTCTTCTTAATATTTGTTCAGTTTTTAAGCATCAGAGATATTATTTGTGAACCTGTCCTATTATTTTATTTTTCTCACTTATTGGCTATGGATATGAAAAAGCATTTGAAAAATGCTTGAAAACAACTGGCAAATGAAAAAACAAAAAGATGCATAAAAATAATTTATTGTTATATTTAACATATTTCAATATTAATTAAGTTACAAAAAAAAAAATTTTATATGTATATATTCATATTTTTATGTATATGTTTATATGTATCATTTTAGATATAACTGTGCCTAATTGAGAAAAAATTTCACTTATGTATGTATTTATTTATTTATTTATTTACAGATTGGCTAATGGATAAAGAAAAGCAGCTGCATATGCTTTTTAAAATGCAATTTTTAAGTTGCATTTTAAAAATAGCTTAATATTTATTGTTCCATTTTGTAAACATAAATTAAAAACACTTTTATTTGTATATAACTATTGTATATTTATTTGGAAAAAAACAAACTGTCAAATAATATAGAAATATTTTACATAAATAAAAATATACATGTATAAATACACGTATAAAAATATTTTACAATATTTTGCATTTAACTAAACATTAATTAAATAGTTTTATTTACAGTAACTATATATTTATTTGAAAGTAAATGAAATTGTTATTATTATTATTTTTCACAGATTGCCTTAAAAATGAGTTGGCAAATGCCTTTTTAAAATGCAATATAAAAGTTGCATTGAAAATATTTTATTATTTGTTGCATTTATCTACATTTTTAAAGATGTATTGAATTAACAGTTTTATATGTATATAATTATGTAATTTAAAAAAAACTAAAATTCTACAGTCCTTCATAAAATTCGACATAGACCCTTAAAATGAATGCTGGAAATGCATCAACTTTGATCCGTTTCTTTTATATGTCAATCCAGCGGCCGTTCTCTGAGAGATGGCGACTTTGTACTGAATCTTTCACAGCTGTTTTCACACTCTACCTCTGGTCCATAAGGATCTAGATTGAGTTTTGACAGCTCTGAGATGTTGTGGATCCTGTAGCACATCCATGATCTCCTCACATGTGTACTGCCACGGTTAAAGCTAGAGCGGTTTTTATATTACATTGTACATATCTGGTATGTTTATGCACACTCTTCAAAGGAATAGTTACTTACCCTCATTTCTATGGTGATTTTAGATCTTAGACCACAAGTTAATGTGATTATAACTTCATTTTTATTAAATTTTTCTGCCTGTGATATGTTAATGTAAGTTGGATTCCTCACTGCCCCCAAATGTTCTTTTATCCCAGTAAGCAAATCTGGTCGGTCGTCTCATTTCTGCAGGGAACACCCTGGGAAAAGACCGATGTGGTTTGCACAACAGAGCGAAAATAGCATGGAGCACTTCATAATCAAGCGTATTTGTGCATGCGGCGTGTGAGTGTTGACCCAGCTAGAGATATAAAACGCCAGGCTGGGGAGCAGAACCTGCCAGGTATTAAAATCTGAGGTGCCAATTGAGCTGTGAAGATAAGAATTGAAAAGGGAATAGGGAATAACCCCCTCTGTTTTATAACCTTCTCCATAATGCATTGGGACTTTACCATGTGCATGCATCGTCCGTTTGATGCAAAGTATTCCAGTGTGTGCACGTATGAAGAGAAGAAATGGAAATGAGTAAAACGAGAGAAATAACCCTCAATGCTTTAATGCTTGTTTCATTGAACTGTGCTGTTATTTGTCAGGACATCTACAAGGTTGTTTCATACATCAAGAACAAAGCGCAACAGTAGAAGGAACCTTGGCTTTTTTGAGAGTAGGAGGAAAATGTGTCCTGCATCCTGAAGTGCATAGAAACTAAATGTGCTTTTAAGCCAGAGAATTTCAGAAATGTTCAGAATGCAATACTTGCGTGCCGATAACTGCAACCTGCACAGCGAATACTGTGTTGCATGCTGTTTTTTAAAAATATGCAATGGAAAATGTGGTATGCTACTTTCCTGCTACATAACATCGAGTTGCATGTTGAATTTTAGTGAGTTTGGTCATCTTGGAAATAGATATGGTTATTTTGCATTTAAATGTCTTCATTTTTGGCTGTCAAGAAAAAAAAAAAAAAACACACACGTCGTCACACTTTTGAAATGGAAGGTCCCGTTGGGCTTGTCGCGCTGTAAGATACAGCAGTGAGTGTACATTAGTGTTCTCTGATGGAATAAATTAGCAATTTTTCAATTTATAAGAGCCAGAGATATTATCTGTGATACATTTTATTTAGTTTAATGTAACCCAAATTCTTCATCAGCATTCGTCTTTGCTGGCTTTTTTACTCGACTGGCAAGTAGATATAGAAAAGCAATTGGCTAATGTGATATAAAATTGTTTTATTGTTGCATCTAACCATATCTTTATATATGAATTACATTAACATTTTTATTTGTATAAATTTACTCACCCTCTGTCCATTCAAGTTGTAAATGAGTTTGTTTCTTCTTCAGATTTGGAGAAATGTGTCATTACATCACTTGCTCACCAATGGATCCTCTGCAGTGAATGGGTGCCGTCAGAATGAGAGTCCAAACAGCTGATAAAAACACCACAATAATCCACAAATAATCCACACCACTCCAATCCATCAATTAATGACTTGTGAATTGAAAGTTGAAATAGTAAGAAACAACCCCATCGTGAAGACTTTTTAACTTTAAACTGTTGCTTCTGGCCAATATATGAGTCCATAGTCCATAATAATGCTTCCTCCAGTGAAAAGTCCATCTCATGTTGTCTCTCACATCAAAATCCACCCACATATTTGTTTAGAGCTGTTTGACTTGTAAGCGGTGTTTGATCTGTGCATATTTCTCTCTTGATACAAATAAGATGACTTCTTCACTGGAGAAAGCAGTATTATGGATAGAGGACTCATATTTTAGCCAGAAGCAATGGTTTGAAGTTAAAAACATCTTAATGATGGATTTGTTTCTTACAAACAAACAGCTTTTGGCTTCTCAGGACATTAATTGATGGACTGGTGTGGATTATTGTGATGTTTTTATCAGCTTTTTGGACTCTCATTCTGACGGCACCCATTCACTGCAGAGCATCAATTGTTGAGTAAGTTACAGAATGCTACATTTCTCCAAAGCTGATAAAGAAACAAACTCATCTGCATCTTGAATGGCCTGAGAGTGAGTACATCTTCAGCAAATTTTCATTTTTGGGTGAACTTTTCCCTTAAACGCAATTCCCTAAACATTGCGTGTATGGGTACAGAAAATTGCTTGCACGGCCTATATACTGCAGAAATCATACAAGCTCATATTTGCACACGTATGCACAGGCCAAACTGAAGCACTTGTCTTTAAAAAGAATGATTAATAATGAAAATAATGAAAGATGATTAAGCAATTACTCTGATTTAAATCAGCCAGTGCCCTTGTGCGCCGCAAGTCGAGAAAACTTAATTTAGCAATGTCATTGCTGGTCACTTCAGCGGATAATGCAAAGCAGCTTCATGCAATTTGTGTACCATACCATGACGCGCATGACAATGCAGTCCACGCTTCTTTTCATTACTCTGTGGCTCCGCCGTGGCTCCGTCTCAAATTAAACAAACCCAGCGCTTGGCCATCGCATGCTGCACGTCTCCTTTTGTCTCCCTCCCTGTCCAATCACACTTGGCAAGCCGTCGGTTCACTGGCTTCGCGTTGCACGTTAAACACAGTGGCGGCTCCAGGATTTTTTTGTTGGGGGTGCTAAGGGGGGGCTTAACTGTTCAGAGGGGGTGCTAAAAAAAAAACTAATTAAATTGAAAGTAATGAACGCCTAAACTTTAACTATCAGTTTTTTTTATATATATATATATATACAGCAGCTTCGAAAAAGGCTTATTTTACTTTTTTTCTGTGGTATTAAACTTCTCATATGCCACTGTTATTAGTAATATACTAATGCCAACTGCCAAATATGACACTTACAAAGTAATATAATTTATGAACGAATATAGAAAAGAGAGAAAGTTGGGATTTTTTTCTATTTTTGTCACGACCTGCTGGTGTGCCCTAATGGCCACCAGAGGTCGCTGTGTTTTGTTTGAGCACATGGCTTGTTGTTTGTGGTTTGTGCCATGTGCTCTCGTTATTGTCTGACCCCGCCCTCTCGTTATCAATTAGTATTTCAGTTATATCACCTGTGTCTGTCTCGTTATCCTGTTAATTTGCTCCCTTTATAATGTCCTTGTGTTTGCAGTCGTGGGGAGGCTGAACTCTCTCCCTATGAGCGGACGCCGCCGCCTCGGAAGCCTTGTGAGCGGACACCGCCGCTTCTGGGGGCGCTGCAACGACTCTAGCCGCCTCTGAGGATGCTGAGGCGGTCCCCTTCCTCCTCCTCCTCCGTTTCCGAGTCATTGGAGGGCTGGGGCTTCCACTGACTGCAGATGGAATGGGGGGACAGTCAGTGGAGTGGGACTTCGCTTGGGGAGAGAGTTCAGCCTCCCCACGACTGCAAACACAAGGACATTATAAAGGGAGCAAATTAACAGGATAACGAGACAGACACAGGTGATATAACTGAAATACTAATTGATAACGAGAGGGCGGGGTCAGACAATAACGAGAGCACATGGCACAAACCACAAACAACAAGCCATGTGCTCAAACAAAACACAGCGACCTCTGGTGGCCATTAGGGCACACCAGCAGGTCGTGACAATTTTCAATTCAATAAAAACTACAATTTTTTTTTTTTTTTGTATAATTCATAAAACTATTTCCACACGGCCAGACATTGCGGGTGTCGATGATAGAAAGAGATAAGCATCAAATATTGGCAATAGGCTAAGAGGATTTAGCATTTCCATTGAATGTAGGCCTGTTACATTCTTCTTATTATTAGGCCTATTATTATTATTAGATTACTTTTATTAATAAATTACATGAAAATATTGCCCCGCAATAATTTCATAGCGCATCATCGCATGATGCACATGTGAGGATAATAAAATAGGCTATTAGCTTACTCTTCATTGAAAATGTTTTTAAAAAGATATTTTAAAACAGTTCTATTAATTTATACAATGAATTATAGGCCTATAATTAAAACGATAAACACTGCAGTCATCAATAAAAATTCGGAGCAGCTTTATTTCAGGCACCGATTTTCAAAAACAACCTGTTTAACGCGAAATACGTTTCTTATATTTTTCACTATATGAGTCACAAAAGAAATATTAAGGGAATAATTTAAGACAGTTATATACCGTTATCAGCATATGTTAAAGTAGATTCGTCTCTCGTTGTCTCAGAGAGAATATGCGCCGTTATTGCAGCGTTAGCCGTCAGTTTTTTTTTTTACTTTCACTTTCGCTATAGTGAATTCCGTCTTGCGCAAAGTTTGCGCGTTGCTTTCTCGAGTTGCTTGACCCCTCCCCCCATAATATCAATTGTTTATAGGCCACATATTAGGCATTTTTTAAAGGTTTTTAATGTTTATTTTTCAATGTTAATGAGAGTGACACCGAGAGTTAAAAAACAGGAAAATCATTTCGAAATCCTTGGGGGGGCTGTGCCGGGGCTAAGCAAGTTTCTGATGGGGCTATAGCCCCGTCAAGCCCCGCCCTAGCGCCGCCACTGGTTAAACACCAAGACCTTCCGGGTGCTTCTTAACTCTTGACTGCACTTGTGTCTCGTATATTAAACCTGGAAGGCAGGGCGACCCAATATTGGCCAGCAGATATTAAGGACAGCGGCAGGGATTATGAGCAGGACTCGAAGACGGTGGCACGCTGGCATTTTGGCACGGTTGACGTGGCTAACGACGGAGCCACGCCGAGAGAGTGCCGATAGCACGCTAATCTCTGTTTGCAGAGGAAATTGGAGCGTATTTTGCACACCCTGAATAGACAAGAACAAGAATGGTGTTTGAAAACTAAAAAGGAATTTGACGTTGTCGGTGCCACCTGCAAGCAGCCCGAGCAAATTCGCATTTCCTCTGATGTCCCGGTTCGTTCGCATCTCAGCGTGTAGTTTGATTTGTGCATATGAAAACGCACGTGTACGTGTTTGTACACAAGTGACAGCGTTCATGCACGAGTGTGTGTGTGTGTGTTCGTTCCCACTGCAGTGGCGGTTCCTTCATTTCACGCTCTGCCGCTTCTGTGCGAATCCTCTTCCCTGGGCTCATTATCGGGTCTGTTCGACGAGTGCAAGGCCAGGCGGCTCACGGGGCAGAACCCAATCATTACTCAAGCCTTCTGACGGTCAGCGCTGACGGCTCCATGCTGTCGCTTTGCGGTCTTATTATTCTCTCCTTGCAAATAACTTAGCAAAACCACAAAAACAAATCCTGCCTGACCAGGATCAATGAGGTACTCAGTACCCGGCGTCGTGCCGCCCGGGGGACTCGGGGATGGAGTGGACCTTCTGTTGCTGGAATAACTGCTGTATGCTCACTGTCTCTCCTCTCTCGTTTACTTTGGCAGGGCCCACCGGCGCTCAGGCGGCCGAGTTCGGACACTTGCCCGACAACATTACCGTCCTGGAAGGAGAAAGCGTCGTTTTGAGGTGATTTCACATTGCACCTGCATCCTTCTGTCGTGTGATTTAAAAACACTTCTCCTTTCTTGGAATGATCTGTTGGTCTTCTGCTTAGGTACGGTGAGGGGCGGCATGACCGAAAACTCACAAGATTAACTAATGAAACATGTCATGGTGAGATAAAATGTGAAACAAAAAGTCTCATAAAGTCAGAGTTACAAAAGATAAATTCTTGATTACAACAAATAAACTTTCAATTGTGACATACCTGTATAAAGACACATTGTGAGATAATAAATCACAATTATGAGAAACAACAAGAAATATAGTGACAGTTGTGAGATATAAAGATGCATTGTGAGAAATTAAGTCAACTTTGAGAAATAAAGTGACAGCCGTGAGAAATAAAGGCATTGTGAGATAATAAGACACAACTGTGAGAAATAAAGTATCAGTTGTGAGGTATAAATAAACAATTCGATCACAATTATGAGGAATAAAGTGGCAGCTATAAGATGTAAAGACACATTGTGAGATATTAAGTCATAATTATGAGAAATAAAGTGGCAATTGTGAGATATAAAGACACACTGTGAGATATTTAGTCACAATTATGAGAAATAAATTTCCAATTGTCAGAAAGTAGGTCACAATTAGGAAAAATAAAGTGGAAATTGTGTGATAGAAAGACACTGTGAGAAATTAAGTCACAATTATGAGAAATATAGTGACAGTTGTAAGATATAAAGATGCATTGTGAGAAATTAGGTCAAAATTATGAGAAATTAAGTGTCAATTTTGAGATATAAAGACACATTGTGAGATATTTGGTCTCAATTATGAGAAATAAAGTTCCAATTGTGAGAAAGTAAGTCTCAATTATGAGAAATAAAGTGGCAATTGATGCTGTATAAAGACACATTGTAAGATATTTGGTCACAATTATGAGATATAAAGTTTCAATTGTGATAAATTAATTCACAATTATGAGAAATAAAGTGGAAATTGTGAGATATAAATACACATTGTGAGAAATGAATTCACAATTATGAGAAATAAAGTTTCAATTATGAGATATAAAGACACCTTGTGACAAATTTCACCACAATTATGAGAAATAAAGTCATAATTATAATAAATAAAGTGGTGTTTGTGAGATAAAGACACATCGTTAAATATTAAGCCATATTGTGACAAATGAAGTCACAATTATGAGAAATAAAGTGTCAAACATAAAGACACATTGTGTGAAATTAAATTGCAATTATGAGAAATAAAGTTGCAAAATGTAAATAATATTAAAATAACACTATCAAGATTTTGCTTGTACCTAAAAATCACCCATTTATATTTCATTCTTCCTCATCTTGACTCGTTTGAGATGTGTCCCTTTATTTTCACAATATTCTGTGTTTTTCCATTGCTGTCACATTTAAATAATGTAAGGCAGTCCTGCTACTGATACGAATATAAATAAATATATATACAGTCATATCGCCCAGCCCAACTGCTTTTATCATACTCACTCGCTGGAGGGTGCATTTTTAATGTTTTAATTTCACTCTCTCTAGTTTTGTTGTTAGTCAGTTTCCAGGCAGAAATGACTTGGTTTCAGTCTATCAGCCAGCAATTGAACTCCTGAACCTGCTGTCAGGGGTTCATATTCTCCAAAGCAGCATATTATTATTCCACACAACTGCACCGGGAATGGGAATTGATGTGATATCACAGTTTGATACGCTGAAAGTCAAAGCTGACATGAATGTGAGTGATATTTAAGCCTTAAATGTGTCACGATTTCTCCATTTAAAGAGCAGAGCAGAACAGTGGCATCTAGAGGTCAACTGTGGTTACTGCATATCACCCGACCGATGGCGTTGCAGTACAGTATGTGGTTTGATTCAATAGCATGTGAATCGCAGTTATTATATAGCAACGTTTGTTCTTGAATCTGTTTATTTATTTTGGTGTCTTCGGTGTTGCTGCTTCTCAGACTAAACGGTGGCGATACTTGATGCAAATAATTGACCAAGCTCATAATTGCATTTTTGCATTATTTACAGATGCCAGCAGGCAAAAGATAAATTTATGAGCACTGACCCAAATGTGTTGTGACAGACTTCAACTAACTGCATCTCCAGATTCGGAAGTGTTTTTAATTTCAAACGCTGTCAGTCATCCATATCACTGCCAGTTTTTGCAATGTTCCTTTTGAAACAGGATGAAAATACTTCAATGCAAGTCTCACTGTCCGATAAACACTGTCCAATCAGGTGAATTGGTGCAAATGGTGCTCTCATAGACTCCCAGTGAAGCCCAGCATCCAGTCGGGATGCAGAATGACATGTTTAGAGCCTCTTGTCCAGTGAACATTGATCTTTGCACCACTGAAATCAATGTATTATAGACCCCATTGAAGTCAGCAAATAGACATATTTCTTTGAGAGAGAACACATTACTGAATCAAGCCTCTGTGTAGACATTGGCAATAGAACCACCGTTATTTTTATTTTTTTTAAGTGTCTATAAATGTGATATCATTTAAAAATATCAATACATTTTTAGAAAACATCAGGCAATCAAGCAGCTTTTCTTTATGGTAAAACATGATTAATTATAACTAAAATGTGGCAACCATGCATTTTTAATCATTTAACAGCCAGTGGCTAATGACAGACATTATTTATTTGTCGTTAATAGTATTATTTTGTGTGAGTGAATTACTCATAATGTAAAGGATTGTGAATGAATGCTGTGATATTTTTCACTTTTTTAAATTATTGAAATGTACAGAATGATATTTAACCATCTGTTGCATGCATTATGAAAAATGTTTTTAAACATGTTTTTAAAAACCAAATGCATAAGAAAAGGGATTTTTTTGGGGGATAAATGGATAATTCGAATAATCATTTTTTCCCTAAATTATTGAAATGTACCTAGAATATTTAACCCTTTGTAGCATGCATTTTGAAAACAATATTTAAAAAAAAATGTTTAATTCAGTAAATATGGTAAATACAGAAAAAATAATATGACAAAATGACTATTTGATGAGTACATAAATATTGAAATATACTTAAAGATTAACGCTCTGTTGCGTTCATTATAAAAAAAAAAGTTTTAAAAATGTTTCATTCAGTTTCCATGCATAAGAAAAGTTAAGTAAATACCAAAACAATAATTAATATGGATAAATGGATCATTTGAATAAGCAGTGTGATAGTGCTGTGCTATAGGTTACACTTTTTCACTGAATTATTGAAATGAACCTAGAACAATATTGTTGCATGCGTTATGAAAAAAAAATGTTTAAAAATGCTTATGTTTTCATCCATAAGAAAAGTTATATTTAGGAATTGGGAGGATTAAAAAAAAAAAAAGTAAATACCTAAAAAATACATATGAATAAATGGATGATTTAAAAAATATAAATAAATAAAGTTAATTTATTATTATTTTAAATTTATATAAATAAAAATACAAGTAAACAATTTTTAAAAATAATAAATAAATAAAAATAAAATAATATTAAATAAAAAATAAAAAAAAATACAATAACTGCAATATTGTCTATAGCGGCTGTATATATCTATATATCTGTTCCACTCCCACACAATGTTGCTTCAAGGCAGCAAATATATTTCAGCAATTCTTCATGACAAATAATTTTTATGACTCTAAATGTTTTAAAATGGGGTTTACTCATCAGCAAATGTGAATCATATTTTGGATGAAGGAGAAAAGCTTTTGTGAGGGCAGATCTCCAGAGCAAAACTGCATCCTCCACATGGCGTACAGTGCCAGAAAAAGATTTGAAGACGCCTGGCAGGACATAGTGACAAAGAAAAAGCTTTTTACTGGTTTATTCAAAGCGGTCCCTTCAGTATTAACCATGTTATTGCCATCTTATGTGCTTGCAAACTCAAAACACATTTGTTACCTTGAGGCAACATACAGTAGCGGATTCATGTATGTATATTGATTATTTGTGCACAGATAAACATCACACCACTTTTTAGATGTCAATTTGGGCTTTTCTGGTTGAAAATGGTATGTTTGTGGCACTGTGTAGTTAGAAAGCAATCACCACTGGTCTGATTAGTCAGCTTAATGAGCTAGTTAATGACCCGGACCTTATGAGCGAGTTGTAACGATTACGAAAGAAACATTGACACAGAAAGTTTCATGCAGAGTTTCATACTAGCGCTCATTCAGTGACAACACAGTAATTGCCTATGGAAGTTAGTCTACAGATGCAATATTTTATTTCAAACAAATGAAAACAAGGCTTTGAGGAATAGAAATGTAATTTGTGAACATTAAAACATAGGGATGGGCGATATATCTCATGCGATATGCATGCGCATCTCGTCAGTAAAGCCGGTTCCTTGATTGGAGGTAAGTCCCCATCACCTGTTTTCAAATGGAGCGGCGTTTAATACACGGAGCCGTAGATCACTGAGAAGCTACGCAATATCGCCTTCATTGTCGAAGGCGATTCATCTGCGATAATGAACGCGATATTGCGTAGCTTCTCAGTGATCTACGGCTCCGTGTATTAAACGCCGCTCCATTTGAAAACAGGTGATGGGGATTTACCGCCAATCAAGGAACCGGCTTTACTGACGAGATGCGCATGCATATCGCATGAGATATATCGCCCATCCCTATTAAAACACATCTACCCCTCACAACCCTTTTTTTTATTCTTGTCAATTTGAAAAAATAACAAGCTTAAACTTTAAGCTCATTTTTGATTAAAGGCCAGCTGAAAATAAATTAAAATAAACATTAAAATAAAAATTGTCATGAAAATGAAAGAAAAAAAAGCAGAATTGTTTGTGTAATTTATTTGTTTTGCAAAATATTTATTGTTTTGTATGTTTTAAATATTTATGCAAAATATAATTTCTTGTCTTTCTTTCTTCTTTTTGATTTAGTGGTGAATTGTGACATTTTGTTTTGTCATAAAAATAAAGAGGTCATACAAATGCAACAAAAAAGCAGATTTGTTTTCTTTATTTCATTTATTCAACATTTTACTTATGCAAAATATTATTTCTTATTTTTCTTATGATTTTGTGATTTGTGGTGAAATGTGACCAGATTTTCATGAGATTCGCCCACATACTGTACATCACTTATTTGTATTTGGATATGCTCTTTTTTTATCAAACTAAATTCTTTTTTTAAAAAAAAGGATGTTCTGGTTGTATACTGCACGTTTTGACCCTATGAGCGAGTTTTAACAATTATAAAAGAAACATTCACACAGGAAGTTTCACGCAGAGTTTCATTCTGGCGCTCATTCAGTGACGTCACAGTAATTTGCTACAGATCTTAGTCTGTAGATGCCATATTTTAGTTTGATACAAATAAAAACAAGGCTTTGAGGGAGAAAATTGAGAGGTAAAATGTCGTTTGTGAGCATTAACACACATCTGCCCCTCACAACCTTGTTTTTATTCATGTCAAGTTGAATAAATGCTCTCAAACGAGTCAATTGTATTTGCCACAAACTTGTTCTTTTCAATCTCTCCTCTTTCTTAGATGCAAGATAGACGAGGAGGTCACTCACAAGGCGTGGTTGAACCGCTCCAACATCTTATTTACAGGCACAGATAAGTGGTCCCTGGACCCCCGCGTCTCCCTGGTGAACAACAACAACAGCGACTTCTCCATTAAGATTGAGCGAGTGATGGTGGCAGACGAGGGACCCTACACATGCAGCTTCCAGGCCAGAAACCAGCCCCGTACGGCCCACGTCTACCTCATCGTTCAGGGTACGTTCATCCACCTGCTGCTTAAAAGGGACATTTCTGTGTCACTAATGAACCCAAAAATAACTGCTAAAATAGGGTTTCTAAAACAGGCTTCCTCCCGTTTCAGTTTGTTCAGAAAAATAAGTCATTGGCAGAAATGTGTGTAATTTTTGTAATCAATATTTCTATGGAAGCCTTTAAAAATGAAATGGCTTCCAGTAGCAAATGTTGCCAACTTAAAATCTCACAGTTCTGACTTATTTAGTTTGAATTAATTATATCTGTGACTATATCTCACAACATGACTTTATACATCCCAAAAACAAGTTTATACTTTGCAATGCAAATTTAAATCTCACAATATGACATTATATCTTAAAACTACAAGTTAAATTCAGAACTGTGAGATACACTGTGTATAAACTAACATTTAACTAACATTGCTGTCTGTATGATTTTTTTTATGTTTTTTTAAAGAAGTCTCTTCTGCATTTATTTGAACAAAAATACAGTAAAAATGTGAAATATTATTACTATTTAAAATAACTCTTTTCTATTTTGAATATATTTTAAAATGCATTTTATTCCTGTGATGCAAAGCTGAATTTTCAGCATCATTACTCCAGTCTTCAGTGTCAAATGTTCCTTCATATTTTCATATTTTTGTGGAAACTGAGATTTCTTTTTTTTTTAGAATAATTTTATGAATAGAAAGTTCAAAAGAACAGCATTTATTTGAAATAGAAATCTTTTGTAGCATCATAAATATCTTTGCTGTCACTTTTGAACAATGTAATGTGTCCTTGAATTGTGAAAAATTAACTTGAAATTCTAAGATATAAACTCAAAATTGCAAGAAATGATTTCAGTTATTCATATAAAGTCAAAATTACTGTTTATTTTTTATTCAAAACATGATTTCTTATTTTTTTTATTTAGATTCTATGGTGAAAAGTGACCAGGTTTTTGTGAGATTTGCCATACATTACTTAATTTTGTCTGGACATGATGCATTATGTAAATGTTCGCATCTATATATGTCATTTTCCAAATTTCTTCGATCAAACAATATTCTTTTAGAAACAATATGTGTTCTGGTTGTATACTGCACAATGTTTTATCCAATGTTGAACCAATGCATAAAAATGCAATGCAGTGTTGTTTAATGCATGAAAAGTGCATACTGTACAGTACTTCATACTGCAGTTGCATGCAGTTATGAATGTAGTCTTAGTGATTTACAGCTCAGATAATTACATTCACAACAGGGTGATAATTGTCAACATGTGCCATGATGTTCTCCTTTCTGCCATGGAACTCATAACAAACAATTGCACAAATTCCTCTAATGCAAGTACCAAAGAAACAAGAGGGGCTGACACAGATGTGATCAGGATCAGAGGGGTGGTTATGCTCAGTAATCTTCCAGAAGGCCTTTAGTTGACCGGCGGTGCGGGGCGTGCCGACTTTCACGTCAACAGCAATATGAGTAAGAGGTCCAGACATCCGGCCTGACGTGATTTATTGGCAGCAGACCAATGCGCTGATGGATTGCTCGCATCCCTCCCTTTACTCCGACCCCGCCAGCTGAAAGTTGTCAATTGTTATGTATATGGCGCCATGCATAGTGCATTCTCCTGTTGCACAAGATTGAAAATATCAAAGCGGAGAAGTACGAAAAGGAGAGGAAGTGTGTTCAAAATGCATCTCGAGTACATTGTTGGCCAACCGGCGGGCCAGAACCATCTCACCAAACACAGGCTTTTATCTTGCCTCACGGAGCTTTGCAGACAGATGACCATATTTGCTCGATACCATTGTGCCCTCAATTTTAGTCTTAGTGCGATATGAGCGAAAATAATTACACCCCCCAGTCACTCCTCCAACAGCAATGGATCTGCTTTGGTTCCAATCTTAAGTTTATCGTCGGAAGTACTTCGCCCTGTTAGAAACCTGAGAAATGGACTGTTTGAGAATGCCTCGCAGGCCAAATTTGTGGCCATCTTCATTAAAGCTCTGATCATAGGCCATTTAAATTCAAGGGCCGGCTCATTATCCGGCCGGCATTATGCATTGCCCTCTGCTTGGGGAATTTAGGCCAAAACAGCTGATTGGAATCATTTATAACCCCTGAAACAAACAACCCGTCTTCTGCAAATTTATTCGGCTAAACTGAGGTTGATTTTTGACATCAGTTAAGCTGTAATATATTCGCTCTGTTATTATTAAGTGTAATTAAAACGTCTCTCTTGCAGTGCCGGCCCGGATAGTGAACATCTCGCAGGATAAGTCCGTGAACGAAGGCGATGACGTCAATCTTTTTTGCCTGGCGATAGGCAGACCAGAGCCGACCGTCACCTGGAAGGACTTCAAATGTGAGTATATCTTCTGTCATTTTTGTTTGTTATACTGGAAATGAAGGTCAGGTTAGGCACATTGCATTGTGGAATTCTGTTTACACAGCTTAATGTGTTCTGAACTTTTATTTTGGTGGAAATATGTGTAATTGTCATGAACGTGAAACGGGAACACAAAGAAAATGACCACCATTAACCACATTTTTAATGTTTACACTATTACGTCTCATTACTGTAATGCCAAAACAATACCATAGTGTAAAGAAAATAATTTCATATTTATATCTAAATACATTATGGTTGTATCCCATAACTTATGCTGATAATATATACCTAAAATATATGGACCTAATATATGCTTTGTTTTCTTTATGCATTTCATTTATGCAAAATATTTATGTTTTTAGATATTTTATTTATACAAAATGTAATTTATATTTTTCCTTTTGATTTTGTGGTGAAATGTGACCAGGTTTTTATTTTATTTTATTATTTAGATTTTTCAGATGAAATGTGACTAGGTTTTCATGATATTTTCTATTTTTATGCAAAATATTGTTTTTTTATATTTAATTTTTGCAAAAAAAATTCCTTTTGATTTTGTGGTGAAAAAAATTATTGTGAGATTTGGCAACATCAGTTAATATACTTTGTTTTCTTTATGCAGTTTTTTTGCAATAATTATTTTTATAATTTCTATATAATAATTTCTTTATGCAATTTTTTTTTTTAACGTGACCAGGTTTTCATTAGTTTTTTTTTTTTTTTTTTTTCATAGATTTTTGCATGTACATGTATGGCATTTTCCAAATGCTTTCAATCAAACAATATTCTTTTAAAAACAACATATTCTGGTTGCATACTGCACATTTTGACCATTGTTGTATCTCATGCGTAAAATGTGCATACCGTACAGAGTATTCTGGAGAAATAGTAGGAGTGGCATGCAATTATAAACACAGTCTTGGTGATTTACAGCTCAGATTTCATTATAAATAATTACAGCCACAACAAGGGTGATAATTGTCAACATGTGCCATCATCATCTTTGTCACCATTATCATTCCTGCCGTAATATTAATAATCAGGGTTATCATTAACATACTATTTATAACTTTCATTATCGTTGATATTAGCTGCATTCATTTCGAGTGGTTGTGATGAAACGCGTAACAAGAGAGGGCATTTTTATTTAATCTTTTCGCGATATGATTACAGGACGGTGGGGATCATCATTTACTGTCATTTATTTTTCAATTGATCCTTAGTCCTTTGAAATCAACTCAAGAGTCCCTCTGCCTGGAAACGGACCAGCGTCACATGAATGGAGCAGCTGAGCTCAGATACTAAACCCCTAGCTTGTACACTTACTATATCTGTGTCATTATTGTACACATTCAAGTGATCCGGTCACAAATGGTCAGCCGAGCACACCGTCTTTTACGCTTGGCATTCACATGCATCTCAAATCCATCCAGTGACCATTCACAATTATCAAGGGATGTTGAGAACATGCAATGCATTTGCCATACAAAAAAATGACAGTGCATTTGGGATGCACATTTTTATCAGGCGGTGCATTTCTTGGGAATCAAACGTATGACCTTGGCACTGTTAACATTATGAGTTACAGGAACACAAAAATAAAAGCATAATTCACAATTAAGCACTTTTTTATCCTATACATTCTCATTACTGCAGTGCCAAAAATATACCATACTGTAATAAAATAGTGATTTATTATTTCAACTTTAAATTAAAATTTAAATATGTACATTATGGTTGTATTGTTAATTTATGCTAAAAATATATATTTTTTATATTTTTATATTAAATTTTATTTTTATGAATGTGTAGGCATACAATATTTGTTTGACTGCTTTGAGGCAATTGTTCTGAATAATCTGATACATTGGTTTGTGTTCATCAAGTTACATATTACATATTTATATATTATTACATTTATTAAGATTTTTTATATTTTTATTTATATGAATTTAACAAATAAACTATACAAATAAAAATTTTATGAAAATACAACTAAGGTACTTTTTTTAAAAAATGTTTTATTTATTTATGTATTTATTTATTCAAAATTTTAGTTTTTTATATAGATTTTATCTGTGCAAAATTCATAAATAAAAAATTCATAGATTTTTTTTTTTTTTTTTTTTGATTTGAGGGTGAAATGTGACCAGGTTTTTGTGAGATTTTCCCACATAATTGTGTTTTGGCATGCTGCATAACAAAAACTTTTTTTTTTTTTTTTTTTTGCATGTGCAGCCTTTTCCACATTTTTCAATCAAATGGTGTTTTTTTTTTTTAAAGCAAAGTTTAAAAATCATTTTTAGGCACATTGATTATGTGTCATATGAGTGGAAGGGGATGCAATGTTGAGATTTGTAAGCGTTTAAACTTACAATTAAATGTTAAGGCAGTCTTGGCCATATGTGTTAACATATTGGACTTTTTTTAGTTAACACTAATCAGATCATTTGACATGGATGTTTATACCAGATGTGAACAAGGTCAAGGGGATCTAGTTATATTTCTGTAGAATGTGTCACCCGAAGGGATTTTGCTGCTTTGAGTCTTTAGTTTTAATTATGAATAATCCGATTTATTGGTTTGTGTCCATTAAATTCGAAGAGATTTAAAAAATCTAAAAGTATAAATAAATAAATAAATAATGTATCATATTGCATATATTTTTTCCATTGAAATCTCAGCAAAAATAACCACACTGTGACATATACCATTATCATGATATAAAATTTCTCCTACTCTGCATATAATTGTAGTCATAGCTTGTCTGCAGATCTTTCGGTCTGCGCTTTTCCCCACTCAGCACTTCCTCTGCACCTCATAACCCACCGGCACGGCAGAAATAAAGAGAGGGGCGTAAAGCGAGACAGAAAGAGCCACATTGTTATTCAGCGCGAGTCACTGCAGTGGAGCTATTGGTTGCCAGCAGCCGGGCGAGAAATTGGGCGTGTAGATTCGGCCAGAGAAACACAAAGCCATCTGGACCTGTACATCACACTGTAGGGAAGCAGACAGGGTGCGATGACATCACAATCACACACCTGATGCGCCGTTGACAGGTGACACGCCCACTCCATGACTGCCTTACGGCTCACATGTACGTCCATGTGGATTGAAACTGACATTAATCATGCGTTCCACAGGTCAGTTTCATTCATTAGACCGACCACCCACACACATTCTGTCCAGTACATGTTAACTAGCAGATCCCGGCTGCGGCATGCACATTTAGATGAATAATATATCAAATAAATCCCACAAAGACACATATTAGATGCTCATATTAGTGTCCCCAGACATGGACAGAGACAGCCGGTTACAATGTCGTTCAAGGTGACAGCAAATGTCGTTCATTTGACTAGTGAGGCTTTTTTCTGAGCCTCACAACTGATTTATTCGCATCTCATAAAACGTAGATATAATCCTAACAGGATGATGGTTGATTCCTGTGAACACTGAGTACCTTTGTGCAGCATAAACCCCCTCTAATGTGATTTCTGAAATATAGCTGCATTATGAGACTCAGATTTGAATTGAGAATGCCTTTTAACCCTATAAAGCCTGCTGTGGATTTGATACGCAAATTTCTAAAGCCTGTAAATGATCGACATGATCAAACTTTGCTGAAAAACCTTATTCAGACATATTATTGGAGATAGAGTGACAACTGATTTGTATGTTGTTGTTTTTTAATTGAATTTAAACAGAATGCAGAATTTGAATGTAACAAACAGATTTAAAATGAACTGAAATTCCAAGTTTTTCCTAAAGGTTCAATAAATCATACTTTTCTGACTAATATTTCATATGTCAGGCTTTTTTTCTGCAATTGTGAGTTTATATCCCACACTTCTGACTTTTTTCTGCAATTGCAAGTTTATGTATTGCAATTCTGACTTTTTTCTCACAATTGCGAATTTATATCCCACAATTCTGTTTTTTTTTCCGCAATTGTGAGTTTATCTCGCAATTCTGACTTTTTCTCACAATTGAGTTTATACAGTATATCACATTTCTGACTTTTTTCCCACAAATGTGAGTTTATATACCAAAATTCTGACTTTTTCTCACAAATGTCAGGTTTTACAGGGTTAAATTCCAGTTGAATTCCGGAATTTAAATTGAGAATTTGAATGTAACAAACACATTTTAAATGAAATGCAATTCCAAAAATTCAAATAACTGTCATTTGCTTTAGTAGTTAAAAAAAGTCAGTGCGATAGATAGATAGATAGATAGATACTTGACCCCATGACCCTGTGTTTTTTTTAATCTACATCTAGTGAGCATCCCTGTTTGATTTGAGTTGATCCAGCCATTCAAAGTGTTTCAAAAGCTGATTTTGTCATTTCACTGAAATTTTCCAGCTGCAGCAGAGCACAAATGCGTCTGGCCACATGGGAATGCGCTTGTCACAACTGTGAGAAATAAATACAAATAGCGTCTACTTAGTAAGCATCTCAGCTCGAAGCGTGCGAGACGTACCAGTCTCTTTACCTGTAAACCCTCTTTGTCAGGATAAGATGATTTTTTCCCCCCCAGCGGGTTGAGACGGGTGCTCAGACGGCCTGACGAAGATGTCACGGGGGAACGATATTTATTACGCTAATGGAATGAGTGAATAACATTGCTGTAAACCCGAGCGTGTGCTCGGTCTGTGGCGTCGGCAGCTGCAAATAATCCTCTCCAGTTCAGTAGCTGTGCTAATAATCCTCCGGAATAATCTTCAATTAGAAAAGGTGCCGAATTTGTGGAATAAAGTCCCGGTGGTGGTGAATTAAAAGGTGTGCGGCTGCCTTTGTGTTTTCCGTCTCTCCATTGGCTGAAGCCAGAGAGAAACTACTAAGAAGTGGATTATTCTGGTTGACACTGAGATTTTTGTGTGCCTAACTGTTCTGACTGTTAGAGATGAAAATGGTTTCATGAGAAAGCAAGCGGGAATCTATAGAAGTCCATTTCCAACACGGGATAAAACATACAAAAGTAATTGTGACTTTTTGTCTCACAATTCTGATATAAAGAAGTCAGAACTGTGGGATATAAAATCACAATTCTCAGAAAAGTCAGAATTGCAAGTTATGCCAGAATTGCAAGATATGAACTGGCAATTCTGACTTTTCTTGAAATTGCGAGTTTATATCCTGCAATTCTGATTTTTTTTCTCTCCATAGCAAGTTTATATCTCGTAATTCTGACTTTTTGCCTACAATTCACACAGTTGCGAGTTTATATCCCACAGTTCTGAATTTTTTCCCACAATTGTGAGTTTATATCTCACAATTGACTTTTTTTTCGCAATTGCAAGTTTATATCTAGCAATTCTGACTTTTATTCACAATTGCGAGTTTATATATCGCATTTCTGAATTTTTTTCCGCAATTGTGAGTTTATACAGTATATTGCAATTCTGAATTTCTTCCCGTAATTGTGAGTTTATATTTTGCAATTCTGACTTTTATCATGCGATTCTGAGACAAAAGTCAGAATTGCGATATATAAACTTGCAATTGTGAGAGTCAGAATTGTGAGATGTAAACTCGCAATTGCAAGAAAAAGTCAAAGATTTGAGATAAAAAGTCATTGTTCCCTTTTTTATTTTTTATTCTGTGGCAGACACAAGCTTCCGTATGTATCTCTTCTGGCTGTCATTGTTGTACTAATAACAGCCACTTTCATCACACAGAGGCAAATCCACCCTTGTCCTTGTTACTACAGATTTGTGTTGTCTGTTTCGTCTCGCTAAAGGGAAAGAAGTGCCTTAGAGGTGCGAGAGAGTCTTTTTGTAGTTCACAATGGCCGGTAAATAAAGCTCAGTGACGCATTCCCCAACACACATTCTGTGATGTTTATCTGAGAGCGACGCAGCCTCGAGTTTCTTATCAAAGCCTTTCAGTTTATTCCACAGACCGTTTGTCATTCGCCTCCGCTCTTGTTAAATAAATAAATTTTATTTTGTTGAAATTAATTATAATCAAGGTGAAGTATGTGGTTTCTGCTCCTCTGGAAGCACCAAACAGAAGTGCACACATAACTAGGAAAGGAAAGTTCATCGCATGAATTAGAGTTTGAAGCCTGAAGGTTACGTAAGTGTAGTTTGAGAAGAGATGTGAAGTGTGAAGGTTATATAAGGCCTGTGCCGTTTGACAGCAGGCTTTATATAGGCTCTGCATTGATATGTGGTTGCTGTAGTTTTGTGTGCAGTTGTTAGGTAGTGGTTATTTTGAGGGCTTGCTAGGGTGCACATTTGCTAATGTGTTCTGTGTGATTTCTGACTTGTTGCTAAGATGCTCTGAGTGGTTACTAAGTAGTTGCAAAGAAAACACATACAGATAGACAGAAAGACATCTTCCTTTCAATGTGATTTATTAAGACATCACTAGGTGGTTGCTAAGGTTTTGTAAATAGTTGTTATGAGGTTGTTAAGGTGATGTAAGTAGTTGCTAGGTGGTTGCTAACATTTGTACCACATTTATAAGTCACTTTTATTCAAAATGATTTTGATTGTTCACTGTGACTGTTGCAAAGATGTTTTGAGTGGTTGCTAGGTTCTGAGTTGTTGCTAGGCAGTTGCTAAGAAGTTTGTAGGCTGTTGCTAAGGTGTTTTGAGTGGCTACTAAGAAGTTGCCAGGGCATTGCTTTGAAAGAGAGCATATAGATAGACAATCATCTGTTGCTAGGTGGCTGCTAAGGTATTCTAAGTAGTTGTTAGGTTGTTACTAAGTTATGTTCCACAATTATAAGTCACTTTTATCCAAAACAACTTGCAAATGTAAACACCATAAATATATTATAAATACTAAACAATGTGAATAAATGTAAATGTGAAGTGGTTTGTAGGCTGTTGCAAAGGTGTTTCTAGTGGTTGCTAGGATGTTGCTAAGTCCTATATTGTCGCTAGGGAGTTGCTAGGCAGTTGCTCAAAAGTTCTAACTTGTTTATAGGCTCTTGCTAAGGTGATTTCAGTGGTTGCTAGGTTCTGAGTTGTTGCTAGGCAGTTGCTAAGAAGTTCTAACTGGTATGCAGGCTGTTGCTAAGGTGTTTTGAGTAGTTGCCAATATGTTGTTGCTGGGGGTTGCTAAGGTGTTCTAAGTGGTTTCAAGGCAGTTGCTAAGGTATTTTTTCGAGTGGTTGCTTGGATGTTGCTAGCTTCTAAATTGTTGCTAGGGAGTTGTTAGGCAGTTGCTTGGCAGTTATTCCAACTGTTCTAACTGGTTTATAGGCTGTTGCTAAGGTGTTTTGAGTGGTTGCTAGGTTCTGAGTTGTTGCTAGGGAGTTGCTAGGCATTTGCTAAGAAGTTCTGACTTGTTTGTAGGCTGTTGCTAAGGTGTTTTAAATAGTTGCTAAAATGTTGTTGATAGGGAGTTGCTACAGTAGGTGGTTACTAAAGTGTTCTAAGTGGTTGCAAGGCTGATGCTAAGGTATTTTGAGTGGTTGCTTGTATGTTGCTATGGAGTTGCTTGGCATTTGTTAAAGTTGTAAGTGGTTTATAGGCTGTTGCTAAGGTGTTTTGAGTAGCTGCTAGGTTGTGAATTACAGTATTGCTAGGCAGTTGCTGAGAAGTTCTAACTGTTATGTAAGCTGTTGCTAAGGTGTTTTAAATAGTTGCTAAAATGTTGTTGCTAGGGAGTTGCTAGGTGGTTACTAAAGTGTTCTAAGTGGTCGCAAGGTAGATGCTTTGGTATTTCGAGTGGTTGCTTGGTGTTGATAGGTTGTAAATAGTTGCTAGGGAGTTGCTAAAAAGTTCTAACTTGTTTATAGGCTGTTGCTAAGGTGTTTTGAGTAGTTGCTAAGCTAAGTGGTTGCTAAGCTAAAGTTGACAGAGCTTTGCTTAGAATTCAAGCATATAGATAGAAAGTGTAAAAGTGTCTACTAAATAATGTGAATAAAAGTAAATATAAAGGTTTATATTAAATATAAATGTGACCCTGGACCACAAAACCAGTCATAAGGGTCAATTTTTTGAAATTGAGATCTATACATTATCTAAAAGCTAAATAAATAATAATAATCTGGAATCTGAGGGTGCAAAAAAAAATCCAAATATTGAAAAAATCACCTTTAAAGTTGTCCAAATTAAGTTCTTAGCAATTCATATTTACTAATCAAAAATTAAGTTTTGATATATTTACGGTAGGAAATTTACAAAATATCTTCATGGAACATGATCTTCACTTAACATCCTAATGATTTTGGGCATAAAAGAAAAATCTGTAGTTTTGACCCATACAATGTATTGTTGGCTATTGCTACAAATATACCTGTGCTACTTATGACTGGTTTTGTGGTCCAGGGTCACAAATGTTTTGTTATCTATTGCAAAGGTTTTTGAGTGGTTGCTAGGTTGTTGCTTCCAAGATGTTCTGTAGTTGCTATGCAGTTGCTAGGGAGTTTTTAGACAGTTTTCTAAGAAGTTCCAAATGGTTGCTAGGCAGATTTTATATATATAACTGTAAAACAAACAGATTGCAGTTCTGTTCAGTGCCACTAGTACTTCAGAAATGACACACTTCACCTTGAACACTGCTGAAATAAATTTGGGTGAAATTGAAAAGTGGTTAAACCGTTTAGTCGTGTTTGAGGAGGTAATGTAGTGGTTAAAGATCACTAAATTCCCGTGTCACCATTGCGCTCCAGGGCAAGACATTCAACAGTTGGTTACTCCAGCAGGACAGTCCCTTGTGGTGCACCGACCGAAAGTCGGTTCGGATAAAGAGCGTCTGCTACATGATGAATAAGGAGAGTCGTTCTCGTGGTTCCTGCTGCCTTGTCCTTGGGCCTTTTTTTGTTTAACATGACAGTCTGGAACAATGCTGCTGCTTCTGGAACACCTACCAACCCAATTACACTCACGTATGACATTGTGTGCCACGGCGCCGGTATTCAATCACCCTCTCGTCTTTTGTCTTCACAGACGGTCTCATGAGCGAAGGTGAGTTTCTGGAAATCACGGAAATCAAGAGGCATCAATCGGAGGAATTTGAATGCATCACCAACAACGGTGTGGCGCCGCCAGACACGCACCGCGTCAAAGTCACCGTCAACTGTAAGTCGAGCCGCTCTGCTCCTGTCAGCAACTCACATTGACCTCCTAATGAGATCGTTGGGAGCGTTTCAGAACACTCTGTGATTGAGTAATGGAAATATAAATTGGATCATGATCAGCAGCCTATAGAATTAAACTCTTTATCTTTTCATCGTGTCCTCTCGACGCCACAGGGTTTAAAGAACTTGAGTAATTGTACTTCGTTATTATACTTGAGTATTATTTCAGGGAATTTTCCCTGTTCTTGAATACTGTAGAAACTTAATTACATTTGCACAACAAAAATCCTTCTTGTATTTCTTTACAGTTTTATGTAGACCTTCAAATATATAAGTACATAAAGTACACCACCATATAAAAGTTTGGGATCAATAGGACGTTTTTTTTCTCTTTTTTTCAACAAGGACACATTAAATGAATCAAAAGTGACGTTAAAGACATTTAGAATGTTTCAAAAGATTTCTATTATAAATACATTGTTCTTTTGAATTTTCTTTTCAACAAAAGGTCTTGATGATTTTTTTTTTTTTTCAAATATATAAGTACATACAGTACACTACCATCCAAAAGTCTGGGGCCAATAAGACGTTTTTTTTCAACAATAACACGTTAAAGACGTTTATAATGTTTCAAAAGATTTCTATCTACATTATGTTCTTTTGAACTTTCTATTCAACAAAAGGTCCTGATTTTTTTTGTTTTCCACAAAAATATTAAGTATATTAGAATGATTTCTGAAGTATCACGTGACACTGAAGACTGGAGTAATGATGCTGAAAATTTGGTTTTGCATCACAGGAATAAATTACATTTTTAAATACATTGAAACAGAAAACACTTTTTTAAAATTTTAATATTTCACAATATTACTGTTTTTACTGTTTTTTTTAATCAAACTAATTGAGCTTTTGTATACTTTCTGACCTCAAACTTTTGAACAGTAGTATGTAAAATATCTAAACATCATTAAAACAAGATAAATAAACTTGAGAAGCAAAATTACATAAGATATGAAGGCAGTATATTGACTAATAGTGGTTTCTTATTTTGTAGGACATTTTCTTAAAAATGACAATACTAACATAATGAGAACAATACAGTACAATAATAGGATTAAAAAAAATCTTGATTCTATTTTTAACTATTTTCAAGTGTCAAACAACTATAAAATTAGTATGCGTTGATAAAATCAGACTACTACTACTACTAATAATAATAATAATAATAACAATGCATTGCCTCTTAGGACTACTTTACAAAGTTTGTGCATCACAGTTTAATGACAAAATCTACTCTGCATTTTGGTTTTTATAATGCAATTTATTAAGAAAAGTTTGAATTTGCTTTTTAATACAATAAAAATAGCGTAAGTAGCATTAAAAGCATACTCGAAAGTAAAACTTTTGCATGGTTCTAGCATGATTACTTTGACTTTTAAAGGAACATGTAGGTAGTAAAAGATAACAGGTTTAAAATTTTCTAATTTTTGAATGAATTATGGTTTTAATTGAATAACAATACTTTTTGCTAATACTTTAACTTCAGTACACTGTCTGTTTGGTCTTTAGATCCACCAGTAATCACAGATGTAAAGAACATGCCTGCCCAGCTAGGAAAAACTGCAATCTTGCGCTGTGAAGCTATGGCGGTGCCCACTGCGTCCTTCGAATGGTACCGGGATGACCGAAGGTAAGCTAGCATTGGCAAAGCGAGCGAAACAGACACTGTGAACCATGGGAAGCAGCACATACCGGCTTTACGTGACAACTCGCCTACCCTAACGTGTGATCTGTCGTATTGCTTCTTTCTCAGGCCGGTAGAGAGCGATAACACGCTGAAGATTAAAAACGAGAAAACACGTTCCCTGCTGCTCTTCACCAACGTCACAGAAAAACACTTTGGCAACTACACCTGTTTCGCCTCCAACCGCCTCGGGGCTTCCAATGCCAGCATGTTACTCTTCAGTGAGTACCTTATTCCACTCTAACTCTGCAGCGCTGGCTTTTGTGCTCTCGAAACATTCGTAATTCTACAAAGGCATAAAGTCAAGGATAAATAAACACCCTGCAGGAAGTGACTTTCCACTGTACAAAATAAGTGAACGTGCAATTCTCACTCCCCGAGGCTAGTTTTCACGCCGAGCTTCACCGTAGACGGATAATAGCGACGTGTCCGTTGATGGTACTTGAAAGCAAATGGTCTAGTACTGTATGCTCAGCAAAGTGCATCGTTGTCAGCCTTTTTAATAATGCATAACTTGAGCAAGCTGCAGCGTGAAGCGTTTGAAAGAGTTTGTGACTTTTGACACACATAGACAACGTGTGCACGACTGCTGCCTTGCTGGGAAAATTCACATGCGCAGAGGTTTCTGAATTTATTTTAGTTGTGAATGAGTGACACAATTTAATACTTCTTTTTCTCTTTTTGACAAAGCCAGGAAGCTTGTTTAACGCCAATGAATCAGAAACAAAGAGCGAAGATGTGCATTAGGTGTGAAATTCATGCTGCATCTTTAACAAAAATATGGTCTTAGAATGTTTTTCTAATATTCCCTTTAAGTTATGAAAAGGTTATTTTTGAATGTTCTCTGAACATTCAAAATGACTCATTTTTAAAGTGGTTTTAAAACATTCTTTCTTAGAGGAAACATTAAAGGAATGTTCCATTTGATCATTTTGCAAACATTATGGTAACATTCTCTGAACGTTCTGAAACAAGTAGTAAGTAAATAATGTTTAAAATATGTTCTAAGAACATTTTGCTAATCTTCCTATTACGTTATGAAAAGGTTAGTTTTGAATGTTCTATAAAAAGGTTTAAAAAACATTCTTTTTTGGTTATGTGAATGTTAGAGAAGACATGAAAAATAATGTTTTATTTCATAATTTTGCAAACATTATGGGACGTTACTTTTGAATAGTCTCTGAATGTCTAACATTTAAAATATGTTCTGAGAACGTTTTCCTAAATAAAGAGAACAATAAAATAAATAAATAAAGGGAACATTAAAAAAAAAAAAAACTTTTTTCTTGGTTATGTGAACATTAGAGGAAACATTAAAGGGAATGTTCCATTTTGTCATTTTGCAAACATTTCAAGAACATTACTTTTGAATATTCTCTGAATGTTCTGAAACAAGTAGTGAATAATGATGTTTAAAATATGTCCTAAGAACATTCTTCTAATGTTTCCATTAAGTTATGAAAATGTTCTTTTAAACCATTTCAGAGAACATTCAAAATTAACCATCTAAAATATCCAACTAAAATGTGTCAAGAAAAACATTACATGAACAATGTAACAATTACGCTTTTGTTATTAAAACCCAGACAACTTTGAACGAATGTGTTACAAGAAGAACGTTTGTTCATCACTTTGAGAGAACATTTGCCAGAGTTCTGAGAATGGTCCTTGTTAGCTGGGATGGAGAATGATGGGAAATGGTATTCCTCAGTACACAAAATGTGCACTGAAGCGAACATTCACAATTGAAATGAATTACGATCAGTCTAACACAGCTTGAAGGCTGCGTGAGAGTTTGTTAAAGTTTGTTGCGCCCAAAGTGTTTATTAACTACATTAAAGTTTTTCTACAGCAAATCTTTTGTCCACTACAGAACATCAGTGTCGCGTAATAGAGGCTTCCTATAAAACATGCTCTGTTGTGGAAAATGCGCTTTGAGCATTTACTGGAAGCTTCCATTGTCTGACTGTAAAATGTCTGAAAATAGTTCATCTCTCATAGCTCTGCTTTATTGAAGAAAAACCTCAGGGATTTTTAAAAATCCAGGGCTGAATGAAACAACAAGGACACGATAACAAATCACATCAACACTACAGATTTCCTTGTACCAGAGCTTTTTCACTGTTGTTTTCTAAATAATATATATTACTACATTATTTTTTATAGACAGAGAGAATATTTGTTTAATGCACTAGCGCTAGCGGCATTAATCGAGCAGCTTACTTTCATGATAAAGCAGGAATTTCATGAAAACATTTCACCCTAAGATCCAATGCAAGAAATAAGAAACTATGTTGTGCATAGAAAATGAAGCCTGTTAAGATTTTTGTTCTGCGTATGCATTATTTTCATGACAGTTAAGCATGTTTTTCCCCCAAAGTTCTCATTACTGTAATGCTTTTCTTTTGAGTTTTCTTTATAACTCCCATTATTCTCAATGGTGATTCTCATTACTTTAGTACAAAGACTTTTCTGTTTAAATGAGCATAAATTTTAGACAGTACCACCTAAATGTCTTTATTATTATTATTATTATTATGACTTCATATTACAGTAATGGTAGCATTATGATATTGGCAATTTGTGTGTAAATGTGCACTTATTGTAATAAAATGTATGTCATAATGCAAAAAAATATATATTTCTTTCATTCTTGGGGGTGAAATATGATTTCATCATATTCTTGACTGTGTATTTCACCCCAGTGTTTTTAGTATCACTGAGATACTATTATAGTTTGTGTTAATATTATATTATATTATATTATATTATATTAATATACTGTATTAAATGTTATTTTATCATTTTAAGCTTTTTTATTTTTTATATATTTTTTTTTTGTTCTCATTTTAATTTATAGTTTAAAGTTTTACATTTAAAATGTAGTTTTAATAATTTTGTTGGGGTTTTTTGTCATTTTGTGTGTGTGTGTGTGTGTGTGTGTGTGTGTGTGTCTGTGTGTGTGTGTCTGTCTGTGTGTCTGTGTGTGTGTGTGTGTGTGTGTGTTTTAGTTTTGGCTTCAGTTTATAGTTGTTCACCCCAAAAAAATGTCTCCATAATGTTGAAAACTATTTAAACCAGCCCAAGGTGGTTTTCCTGGGGGCGGTTGTGGAGAAAGAGGAAGGTTTTCTGCAGGCAACAGGAAACTGCTGCTAGTTAGCAGATGAACATACGAAACAACCGGTTTTGAATATTTCATTCATGTAAGCCTCTTTCTCTGCTGAGGCTAATTTACCACAGCCGTTTACTCATTTTGTGTAGCAGTTAGATCCCTCCTACATACTTAATGATGAATGTTTTCAAACTGCACTGTATATCTATAGCCAAAGGAACCACACACAGCATAAACAACCAATTAGCGTGGCGAGTATGTCAGTTCTGCCACTGCAATCATTGCAGAAATGATCAGCGTTAGTATTTCACGTAGTGCTGTTTGATTTCCATTCAGACATTGTGTTGTATTTATGCCTCATTACTTACTCATTACTTACTTCTTATATCTGCTTTATGAGGTCCTTAAATTTGCTCAGCCATAATTACTGTGCTCTATTCATGCGCAAGTGTAATATATGTACATATATTAAGTTTCCATATATTATTTTTTTCTTTTTCATTTTTATTTGCATTTTATATTTTATTTTATATTTTATTTAGTTATATTTGTGTTCATGTTATTTTATTGTGTTAAAAGAGTGAGATTTGTATGCACAGAAATAACAACACATAGCAAAATTATTTTTATTATTACTTCACCTGTATTATATTTTTCCTGTATTAATTTGACAAATGGCACACACAGACTTAAATATTTATAAACAATTATTTATAATTATTTATAAATAAATATTTCTGAATTTTTTTTAGAAATATTTATTGATTTATTTAAAATAAAATTTATTTTAAATGAAATTGCTCCAATTTCTGATAGGTTTAATATGTTTTTACTTCATGTGACTAATATATATATATATATATATATATATATATATATATATATATATATATATATATATATATATACACACACACACATATATATATATATATATATATATATATATATATATATATATATATATATAAGTAATATTTAAGTGTCTGTGTGCCATTTGTAGTAAAAAAAAAAATTAAATATTTACTATTATAGATATATGGCACACATAGACACTTAAATATTAAATATATGCATGAAATGTATTGTCATATGAAGTAAAAACAAATGAAAATTGGAAAATTTTCACATATATATATGTTTTTTCTTTTGTTTTTTTTACATTTATATATATATATATATATATATATATATATATATATATATATATATCCATATAAAACTAGTCAATATGTTGATATTATTTAATTAAATATAAAATATGATTTTTAAAAAAACAAAACATATATAAACAAAGATTTTTGTATATATGATGTGTTATTAAAGCAGATATAAATAAAATGTATATTTTGGACATATATGGTTGCTGGATAAAATGGCATTTAAAAACATATAGTCGTATATATACATTTTACTGTGGTGATTATTTATATATATGTGTGTGTGTGTGTGTGTGTTATAAACTTTTCTTGTCATCTACCCAGAGAATGTACATATGTGAAAATTATATATCGCCTTATGTAGTATATATGGAAATATCACTCTTTATATAGAATAAGATATTTCATTTATTTCTGTATGGGTAATAAAATAAAGGAAAAAATGTAAATTCAGTCAGCCAGTAAGTTGCTTAATTGCTGTATTAAAATATGTAAGTGCAGATTTCTATTTTATTGATGCATTTTCTACTGAAGAAGACCTTTAAACTTCAGAATTTCTAGTCTCTGGTGATAAATTCTGTTTCAGTTCCTCTTGAGAACAGGCAGCTTCACTCGATTTGAGGTTCACGCTCTTTCTGACCCTAAACGTAACCTATGAAGGTGCTGTTAAGCACAAAAACAAAAGAAGCAGCACAATGTCAAATACTGTACGTAACAGCATAACCTCAGAGTCTGAGCGCGTTCTGGGCCGCTCTAATTGAGCGGGCGGCAGAGCTCTCGATGGAAAAGTTTGCTGCTGGAACGCTCAATGCAGAGATCTTAGCAAGCAAAACCCAGAGAGGAGGAGGAACAGGTCATGGCAGAGCTGGGATTTATGGGAAGGAGCCAAACATTGAGTGATTGAGCATATAGTGCTGCACAACACAGAGAGAGTTTGTGCTTATGCGATGCTTTCATCTTACGTTTGTTCCAGTTTTTCACACCGTGCACAGATGCTTCTTACTTTGGCATAAATCAATGAACAAAACTCTCAAACCTCCACTGTTCTTTCAAACCTAGGGCTGTGTGATAGAGCCCTATAGTGAAAAAAATCCCCATAAAGCTCAGTATTTTTCAGCCCTTTGCCAATATTTTACATATATCTCATGTATATATATTAAAATTATGCTCTTAAATTGTTTAACGCAACAAGTAAAATACAAGTAAACATTTTTAAATTACCACTATTTTCAATCTTTTTATATTTTATTTAATTGCATATATTTTTCTTATTTTATAATTAAGAAAAGAATAATATTAAAATATTTAGATTTGTATGTACAAAAATAACATCGCATAGCAAAGTTCTTTTTTAATAGTACATTGTATTGATTTGTGACAAATGACACAGACAACAAAATATTTATAAATATTCTGTAATCTGTGTGCATTTTGTCACAAATTAATACAAGAAAAATAATAATTTATTTTATTATTATTATTGTTATTGTTTATTTTTATTATTATTAAATTATCACTTAAAAACAAATATATATCAGTAATTTTTAGACATAATTTAGATAAATAAAAATAGTAAATATTTATGCTTGATGACACAACCAAGCCACATAGACTTAAATATTTATAAACATGTATAAACAAACAATTATATTTTATAAACGTTTATTTTATTTATCATTTATTTATTTATTTATTTATTTATTTATTTATTGAAATAAATGTTTAAATATAGTAATAAATAAATATTTTAATACAGTAAATATTTATGATTGGTGACACTTGCAAATTTTTGTGACAAATGTCAATCACAGACTCAAATATTATTTTTTTCTAAATTATGAATATTTATAAATAATTGATTATATTTTATAAATATATATGAATGTTTTTGTAATATTTCTCTGAGTATTTATTTAAAAATATGTAAATATACTAAATATTATTATTATTATTATTATTATTATTATTATTATTGATTATTATCATATTATTGATAACGCAAACAAATCACTGATTTAGAGATTTGAAATCATTTGAATTTAAATCATTTCATTATATAAGAACAAAGAGTATGCAGATTGCTACGAGCGACATTAAACTAGCACAGATATGGAGGAAAAGGTTTGACCGGCTGAACAATTATACGCTTTATTGTTGTTATATAAAAATGTTTGTCCGCAGAATGCTGTGATTGACCAATCAGAATGAAGTATTCCAGAGAGTGGTGTAATTGTTTGTGGCTGGTTGTACATTATCGCTTACATAATGCTTTTATAGCTCATTAGCAATAAACAGCAGGGCCTTTGCACAAGCAGTGTCAGTAAAACTGCCATACAGCTGCATCATGATGCTCTATATCCATCTCATCTCTTTTTTTGTCCTGCTGGTCTGAAATTTTCTGCAGTTTCTCGCATCCTTTCGGTTCCTCCCTTCTTTTCTCTTCTCTGGCCCATTATGTCTCCTCTCGTTTGTTCCCGCTCCGTTGTGTCCTGTTACCCCAGGAAGTCATCAGTGGCTTCTTTCCCTCCACTCTTCACATTTCAGTCCGCAGTGAGTGATTCCTCACACATTATCATTGTAAGCGAGTCCTCCATCTCTCCCTCCGCTGTCCGTCTCATTCGGTCTCCCATTATCTGGGCGAGTTTTTCCATGATGAGTCACCTGCCGTCACTTCCATGCATCTTCTCTTGTTCATGCCGCTGCCACGCCGTCATCTGGCCTTGACTCGCACTTTTCCATATAAACAACCGTACTGTTAATTCTAGCTACTTTTTTGTAAGATACATTCACTTATTTTAAATTCTCTTTTTCATTTTTGCTGTGTATTACTTATTGAATTTTATTCATAATTTTTAATATTTTATTTTATGTAAATGTTTATCATTTTAATAAAAATAATTGTAATAAAAAGCTTTTTAATTTTATTAACAGTTTTTAGTAACAATTAAAAAAAATTAGTTATTTTATATACATGTAATGTATTTTGTTTTGTATGCATTATACCATATAAATTACAGATACTTTAATGTCTCCATAATGTTGAAAAATTAAAGATACAGTAAATTATTGAAAACATTTTAAATTCATATTTTTTTATCATTTTACTGTATTTTACTTGCATTTTATTTTTTTTATTTTAATTATAAAAAAAATCAATCTTTTAAAAAGCACTTTTTTAATTTTATTTAAATTTATGTTAAAATTAATTTATTTTTTATTTGATATGATTAATTTTGTTTTATATGTATTATACGCAGATTTTTCATGCCTTTTAAATTAGGTTTTAAATAGCTTTTAAATTAGGTTAAAGTAAATGAAAACAATGTTTGCAATCAGTTTAACTTGCATAATCTGGCTTATTTTCTAGTAAAATATGAAATTCATTTAAAAAAAAAAAAAATTACATCAGCCAAACAGGAAAGTTCCTTTAGAAGTGGAGCTAATTTATATATATATATATATATATATATATATATATATATATATATATATATATATATATATATATATATATATATATTATTATTATTATTATGAAATTAAATAATATTGATTAAAATTAATGAATGTTTTTTTTTGTTGTTGTTGTTATAATTGAAAAAAACACCAGTGCAATCGGTACATGCTCTCAATAACAGCAGAAATGTGTATTTAGAAAATAAACAGTCTATTGTAATTTTGCCTTAACATGCATCACAAGGTTTCAGTGCTGACAAGCTATCTCTCTCTCATTCACCCTATTGACGTCTGCTTCTCTCTGCTCTTCCAGGGCCCGGGGCCGTGTACGGCGGAGCGGCGTCTCTGAACGGCCGTTTATCAGGAGTCGGCCTGTGGTTCTGCCTCTCCATCTCTGTTCTGATGAAGGTCTAAAACTTTCCCGCCTTCGGAAGGAGTCTTTAAATACGAACCCATCACTGTGAACAAAAAGAAATTATGCATTAATCCAGGAGCCATCGCTACATCACTCGGTCATTCTTTCCTATTCCCATTCACGCCCGCTCGCATATCACCGCTTCAATCCTCCCACTCCCGTCGCCAACGATGGTCACCTTTTATCGTCCAAACCTGATATGTGATGCAAATGATGTGAACGATAAGTGTAATGCCAGTTGGGTGTCTCTTGATGTGCGTGCTGGACATGCTGGTTGTAAAGTGACGTGTCGACGATGACGGTTGTGATGTTCGTGTGACCCTCTCGAAGCTGTTCACCAGCGGGCCCGTCGGATCCTGACGCAGAGATCTGAGCTGAACGGTGGTGCATTCTGACGTGCGTAGCTACTATGAATGATGTCAAACCACATGTTTTCTTTCTAGCGAGGAGGGCCGTGTCATCTCTGCCCCTCGTTTGCATTCGTTTGGGCTCTCGACCCAAAGCAAACATCTGACCCGCGTCCAGCCCTCATATTGTCCTCAGTCTGTCCATCACTCAGATCGTCGGTCCTTCACACTCAGTGTAAATATATATGCAGTAGAGGTCCCTCATTCAAGCGGCAAAAACTACATTTCCCATCAGCCTCTCTGTTTCAGCCTTTCGGCTCGAGGATATTGCTGCCTTTAAGTCACGATGGAATGATCGTATTTACGAGATTTAAATAAGAATCATTGGTATAGATCGTAAGATGTTTAGTTTGTACACATTTAGTGCTGTTTTCTTGTGCTTGATGGGAAGTTAAAAAGAGAAATGCTTTAAATTACTTTTCAAACTCATTGCAAAGTATAAAAAAAAAATAGATGTAGTGTTGGAAATTAAAGTATTTTGACACTTTTTGGTTGTCGAATGTTGGTTAATAAAATAATCTACAGCTGTAGATGTCACTCATCCGCTAAAACCTCATTTTTAACGTGCAGATATTATTTAGAAAGGTGAGAAAGAGTGCAACTTTTCAAAATTATTTGAATGCGTATTTGCAACTCCTGAGTGCAACTTTTCAGAATTATTTGAATACATTGTTGCAACTCTTGATTGCAACATTTCAAAATCATTTGAATGCATCATTGCAAATCTTAAGAGTGGAACTTTTGCAAATTTTTTAAATGCATCATTGCAACTCAAAAGAGTGTAACTTTTCAGCATTATTTGAATGCATCGTTGCAACTCTTAAGAGTGCAACATTTCCAAATTATTTAAATGTATCATTGCAACTCATATGAGTGCAACTTTTCAGAATTATTCAAATGCATCATTGAAACTCGTAAGTAGGAACTTTCCACAAAGACTTGAAGGCAGCAGAAGTTTCTGGCGTCTCCTGGCCTGAAACGGTTCATTGACTTCTTGTTGCTTGTGGATAGCATGTTCCGGTTAGAAATGTCCCTCTTGTGACCTCACTTCCTGCACCGACCCCGTTTTAACCCCCTGCACTGTGTACATTTTAATCTGCAAGGTTAACTGCTATTACTTTTTTGGTGTTAATAATGATTATAATGATGATGATGATGATGATGATGATGACAGTGTTAATAAGTATTTGAATAAATATGATAGTAATTCCATGTGAGAAAAAAAACATCAGAGCTGATCACAAGCCATGTGTGTGAAAATATTTTGTACTAAAAATCACTGAATTCATCGAACGGCAAAAAGAAAAAAATAACTTTTTGAAGTATCGTGCTCTGTTTTACCATGATTAACTTTTTTAAAATGGAAGTAATTTCGACTCGTCCGTAAAAGAGAGCAATCAGTGAAATGTGAGGGCGCTTACACGCTAGACAGATCTGTTTTGAGCATGTGAAAATGGCCGTAGAAACACAAATTGAACAAATATACAGTACGAAGTGTAGTGTTGCTTTTTCAAACCATTGCATTTGTCCACCATCTTTTGTCATGCACCATTCCCATTGAGCTCAGTGCATTTGCATTGTAAACTCTAGCGTGTAGGCGTCCTAGTATCATTTCAAATGTGTACTGTATTTTTTTCCATGCTGTTGATGACTGTAATGTATGATATATTCTGCAGTAATGATGTAATGCTCATATCTGCCTCGATGACATAACCAAAACCCTCAGTATTCTGCAGTTAGGTACACGTCAACATGTTAGTGCGATGCTCGGATGCTGCGTTCCATTCAGAGACGATTGTCGGATATTCCTGTGATATCAAGTTGCAACAAAAAAATGCATGCATTTACTGCATGTATTATGTTTGGAAAATGACATACAAAATGGCAATTTTTTAAAATTTGTCAACAGTCTTCTCGCAACCAAATTGCGATGCTATGCACTGCTAGCATTTGTTCTGTAGGTGTGCGGTTAACAGATAGGTTCATTCAGCGTGTTTTATGCATATCTGCTAAACATTTTTTACCAAGCGCTGCTCATGACATACTAATTTGTTCCCTCATTTTAAGCATTTTAGTAAATAGTGGCCATGTTGTATTAATTAGTTCCTCCCTTTTAGTATATTGTGACCACGTTGTACTAATTTGTTCCCTTGTTTTAGTAAACTGTTGACACAGTGTACTAATTCATTCCCTTTTTTTAGTAAATCGTGGCCATGTCATACTAATTCGTTCTCTCGATTTAGTAAATCGTGGCCACGTCCTACTAATTTGTTGCCTCATTTTATGCATTTTAGTAAATCATGGCCCCGTTGTACTAATTCGTTCCCTCGTTTTAGTAAATCGCGGCCACGTCATGCTAATTCGTTCCCTCATTTTAGCTGTTTTAGTAAATCGCGGCCACGTTGCACTAATTCGTTCCGTCATTTTAGGCATTTTAGTAAATTTTGGCCACTTTGTACTAATTTGTTCCTTTGTTTTAGTAAACCGTGGATATGTTGTACCAATTCGTTGCCTCGTTTTAGTAAATCGTGGCCACGTCATACCAATTCGTTCCCTCGTTTTAATAAATCGTGGCCACATCTTACTAATTCATTTCATTGTTTAATTAATTATGAAAACGAGGCAACAAATTAGTACATGATTTACTGAAATGAAGGAACGAATTAAGTCGTGGAAACAAATTCCTAATTTGTGGCCACAATTTAACTGAAACAAGAGAACACATTTTTAATTCATTGTCCGCATGTCAAATTGCACTTCTGACTTGATGTTGCGTTCAGCAGTCCGAGCTGAATGGAATGCAGTACTAGATTCTATGTGCCGCCTCTTTTTCCCGTTCAGAATCAGATTAGCGGGAGATAAAGATGTAATTAGCCAGCGACTGCGACTCGCTAAGCAAGCGGAGCGTCATATTCTCTCCGTCCCCCATCTGGTGAGCGGCAGAGCTCATAAATCAAGCTCAGTCCAGGCGCTGACAGAATCCTCTTCAAGGACAGCTGTGCCTTTGAGTCTCGAGCCCGATGTGGAGTCCGATCCCCTACAGGCTAATTAACCGCCACTTAAGAGCACACAGAGAAGAGGCTTTGACGTAAAGCAGCGGTGCGCGACTTAATGCGCTGCGGCCGCTGCACTGCTTTATGCAACCGTTCACAATGACCCTGCATGAGCGCTGACCGTTCAGTTTGCAATGTTAATGCTGTATATACTATAATACGATAATGTTCTCCCTGAATATATGCTTCATTATTGCATTTCAGCCAGCAATAACCCCGGAATAAAACCGAAACCTATTTAAAGTCCAATTTAAAGTCTGAAGGCCACTATGCTGTTATTAATGAATGCTGAAGACCGTGCATTTCATACGCTGTGCACTGATGAAAGATATTGAATACTGCTTAGTATAAGAAGGCTTCACAGTGGTCACAAAAAGTATTTGGATGCTTAAATGACACTTAAAAATATCTGATTGACTTTGCATTAGAAAATATCAAACGTAGTGCCATTTGTTTTTACGTAATTACAAAGACTTTTTAAATACAAACTCTCTTCAAATCATTTGTCAAAATGAAGATTGTTGGATCACAAAGTATAAAACAATAGATATAGTTTTGGAAATTAAGATTTAAAAATATTTGAACACTTTCTGGTTGTAAAAAGTGTGTGTGTGTGTGGGGGGGGGGGTTAGTTTTAGTTATTTTAGTCCAAGTACTAAAAAATATAAATGAGAAATAATATTTTTTATATTTTATTTCAGTTAATGATTTTTTTAATGGTTTTAGTTGAATATAATATCTCTGGTTTAAAAAAAAATACAGATGTGGACATCATTTATCTGCTAAAAAACATTTTGACCTTGCAAAAATGGCTTAGAAAAGTAATCTAATGCTTTGACATGAAGACATTTAAATGACTTTTAAGTGTCTAAATACTTTTTCCTCCCCTGTATGAGGTTTGATTTCAAGCACAAAAGCAGGTGATTTTTCAGATTTTTTCTCGTCTCTTAAACTTTTTATCCTGCTGTCAGTCCGCTTTTGTCCGCGTCACGCTTTTCCTATCATACTCCCTTAGCATCGCCCTCGAGGTCCACCGATCATCTCTGTGTACATGTATTCTCCTCAAATATAAGTAAACAAAAGAAAAAAAGTATGAAATGTTGTTGCAATTCTCGGTGTGGGTATAACGCATGTAAATGTCTGTTTTGGGTGGAGTTTCTATGGATGTGTGATTATCGTAATGGAGCGCTGCTGGTGTTGGGATCATTTCCCCTCGTGATTCCCACCCTGAACTGCAGAGATTCACATTCAGAGGGGACTGAGGTAGAGGTCTGGCATGGAGGTCGTGTCGGACAGGGGCTGATTGAAGAATTCCGTGATCTCGGTGCCAGATTATAAGGAAGCCCAAGTTTCTGCCACAAATTAAAAAAAAAAAAAATCCAACTTTTTATCTCACAGTTCTGACTTTTGCTATATATAAACTCAGAATTGTGACTTTTTTTCTTAGAATTCTGAGTTTAGATCTCAAAATTTTACATTGAAATCTCACAATTCTGACATTTTTCTCTGATTTCATCTCGCAATTCAGTTTTTTTGTTATTGCAAGTACAATTCAGACTTTTCTTCTCAGTATTGCTATTTTCTGATTCATTTTTCAGAATTGCAAGTATATATCTCGTAATTGAGAGCTTACATCTTGCAATTCTAAATTTACGTCTTAAAATCATTTTTTCCCTGACAGATTAAAAAAAATAAAAGGTAATTGCAAGTTTATATCCTACTAATTGATAATTTGTAAAGTTGTATCTCACATTTCTGACTTTTTCTCAGAATTGTGCAGTTCTGAGTTATAGATATCTTGCAATTCTGAGAAAAAAAAACAATGACAGAATTGACATATAAAGTCTAAATATACAACTAAATATTTATTAATATAATTTATCTTACGATTCAAATTTTTTTCTCAGAATTGTGAGTTTATATCTTGCAATTCTGAATTTATATTGTACATTTCAGACTTCTCTGTATTTTTTTTATCTCACAATTCTAATTTTTTTTTTATTTAATTGCGAGTAATTGTGAGTTTATATCTTCTTAATTCTAAACTTTTCTGCCATTAAAAAATAAAAAAGTAATTGTATTTTTTTATCTCACAAGTTCTCAAAATTGTCAGTTTATATCTAAAAAAAAAAAAGTCCGAATTGTGAGATATAAACTCAGAAATGTGAGAAAAACATCAAATGTGAGAAGACATTTACCTTTTATATTCTCTTATATTTTGTGGTTGAAACAAGACCTTGGCTGTGTCTGAAAGCTAGAAAATGCTCTACACAAGCAGTCAAAGTAAGGCATCAAGGCACATAAAAACTCAGTGTTTGTCTAACACAGAAACTAGCTGTGAAAAATATTTTAATTAAATCACAAACTTAAATAAAACTCTGCCCAACAAACCCTGCTTGTAAATGCATTTTCTTCAGTTCCCAAACACTTCCCTTGTCTGTGTTTACAAACGGCTTACTTATAGTTGTCTGTGCATATTAAACCGAGATGGAAGGAAGTAGTTTAACAGTTCACCTTCAAATATTTGCTTGATTTTCTCTATAACTCCTTCAGGTTTGTTCTAGATCATTGCACAAGATGTTATGGTGCTTTTGTTTGCAATTTACTTTGACTTTGGAGGCACTTTCATATTCAGTGACTGAACAGTAAAAATCATGTTTTTCAAATGCTGCTCATGTCTGCTGATATAAAACTGGATTTATTCCAGATTAGATGCCAGTACTGCACAGTGTTGTCTAAATATAATTTGTAATAGTGTTAATTAACAGTAAAAGTTGAGAAAGTAAAGCTGCTTTATCCAGTTGGCCACTAGATGGCAGTGCCAAATCACGCTGCACGATGCTTTTAGTAGTTTTATGTACATCATACATTTAGTTAATTCACAAAAAAAGTGTGCAAGTAGTTCTCCATAGTCTTTAATATATATATATATAATTTATTTTAGAACAGAAGATGGCTAGGTCCACCAGCATTTTCCCTGTTAAATAAGTGGTTTTATACCTGGTTTATTTGGGATACCAGCCTGACCAAGCTGGTTGATCCATTGGTTTACCAACCTGAGCAGTTGACAAGTTCTCATAACCTCTCTAAAACCAGCCTGACATGTGGAAACCAGCCACTTTAGGCCGGTTTACGAAGTTGCTTTCAGTGTTGCATGTGTTTTTGTTTGTGTTGCATTAGACTGTGTTACATAAATAACTGAAATATGTACAGAGCTTTTAAAAACTGAATGTCAGTGTCTATTGATACTGTGTATCTGGAGACAAAATATCGAGAGAGTTTGCATGTAGTAGTAGACGGTAGAATGATAGATAGTCCAACTATTAGTAGTCAGGTAAATCGTATGATAAGAATATAAATTGTGAGAATATGAGCTTGTTATCGGTACTGTGTATCACTAATGTCGCAAGATTGTTCTCATTACAAATTCAGGAGAAATTTAAAACTGCTTCAGGCCAGAAACAAATGTACACAAAGACGTGAATGTTTGGTGTTATTGAGATACTTAGCTAAAAACGTCAACAGTTTACTTCACTTCTCAACAAGATTGCCCCACCATGAAAGAGAAAAATGACCGCAGGGAACGTTGTGTTGCGTCTTGCACCATAGAAACTGCATTTTGAAGATGCCGTATTTGTCTGTTTGCACGTGTCAGGATGATGATTAAATACACAATAACCAGGTTTATATATTTCATCTGATTTATTTAAATCTCATACACGTTAACTAAGTATTCCTTGTTCAACAGCTACAGCCACATTTGAACCATGTTCATATTTTTTAACTGATTAAATTTCTTTTCACAAACACAATTCTAAACAATTGGAATAAATGCATTTTGAAAATATGATTATTTGAATAAAATTAAATAGATGTAAATAGTTTGTGTAAAAAAAAAAAGCCATGATTTTTTTTTTTTTTTTTTTTTAAAAA
>JAFVLL020013336.1:0-39327 GCA_021397915.2 Tor tambroides | reverse complement strand
AGATACCCAGAATTTATACTGTAGGGATGGTCATTTAATGAAACTCAAATATAAATATTCTAATATTTTGAGATACTGGATTTTTGACTTTCATGCGCTGTAAGCTCTAATCATCAAAATTAAGTTAAAAAACTTCTGAAATGTTTTACTTTACATGTAATCTAGAATATGAGAAAGTTTCACTTTTTGAACCAAGTTGCAAAAATTTTGTAACTTTTTCATGATATTAAAATTTTTTGAGATGCACCTGTCGGAATGCGCATGGGCTAATTTTGAGCTACAGGCAAAAGTAGTGTGTATATATATATATATATATATATATATATATATAATAAAAAAAAGAAAAAAAAAAAGTCAGTTTTGGTCGAATTTGAGGTTTTCATAAAATGACTTCATTAAGCCCTCTTCTAGCATTCTCAATGCTCCAAATAGTAATTAAACATCTAAAATTATCTTTATTTGTACATTTTCGGAGAGGAGTACCTTTTTTTCTGCTCGCTTCTGGGCGACTGCTGCTGCTTCTCACCACAAGTTGTAAGTATATTGTTGCAAAGTGCAGCATTCCAGCTTTGTGAATATTCATATCGAATTCTCGATGACATGAGTTCAAACTAGTGAAATATGATTTTCAAACCCATGCTGATGAAAACAAAACGATCGCTCTGACTGACATTTGCAAAGCACGTGCATAAGACGTGCCTTTCCGAGAACGTGTGCTCTCCCTATAAAGTAGCTACATTGTTGCGAAATATGTCTTGGCAAGATTCACACAAAGATAACCTGTTATGTCTGACATGCCGCTTAGTTAATGGTTGGGGAAAATCTGATGTGTAACATTATATTAGATCCATGCATTACAGTAGGTCCTAATATAGATCTGTCTCAATGTTAATCAAACATTAAAAGAAAATCACTTGCTGCTCTTGATTAAATTACTGTTTATTTGCATCTTTGTTCTTATTTTTAATAAAGATAAAATAAAAAAATAGCTATATTGTGATAAATAATATTGTAATTATTAAGAAAAGTATAGGAGGGAAATATGCAACGTTGCTTGGTGATTTAGAAGGTATTTTAATGGAGAATGTGAAAAAAATAACTCATAATTACATATAAGTTTACAAAATATTTCTTTAAATAAATGCAGACATTTCTACTCAAGTCATCAAAAAATCATCAGAAAAAACTGTTTAACACTGAATCATTATTAACAATTAAGCACCAATAATAAGTGATAAACTAAGCAGCATATTAGAATGATTTCTGAAGGATCATGTGACACTGAAGACTGGAGTAATGATGCTGAAAATTCAGCTCTAAATCACAGGAATAAATTACATTAACATTAACATAGAAAACATTTTAAATTGTAATATAACTTCACAATATTACTGTTTTTACTGTATTTTAAATTAAATAAATGCAGCCTTTATGAGCATGAGAGTTCAATTTATACAAAATATTGTAAACTGACACTGCAATAACAATAAATAATAATACTCAAGTATACAGTCACCTCAAGAGAAGCAAAGTAGATGCCACTGTCTGAAACCTAATCACTGGTGTTGCTGTTAGAAAAATGAACATACTAAGCATTTCATATTTCAAAATGTTTTTTGTTCTGTCATTTTTTTCATTCTATAATTATTAGGAAGTACTGGCTTCTCAGAGGAGACGCCCCTGAGTAAAAGGTGAAGAGGCCTAAATGGGAACACTTGGATCCAAAAAAAGACTTCAGCTCATTTTATCTGTGCCGGCCCCCATCTGTAATTTCCCTCTCATCAATGACCCAGTTAGCACACAGATGAGCGTTATAGATCACCTAGGTGGGAAAATCTTTTCATATAAAACCACTTGGTGTTCAGTCATACCATGAAGGAGTGTCAAACAAGCAGCTGTACCTCATCAATATTTTAATTTCGCTGTGCTTAGTCCAAACTGCAAGCCAATCGGTTTCTGCCTCCGTGATGACAGATTACCCAAGAGTTACATCA
This sequence comes from Tor tambroides, assembly GCA_021397915.2. Classification (NCBI taxonomy): domain Eukaryota; kingdom Metazoa; phylum Chordata; class Actinopteri; order Cypriniformes; family Cyprinidae; genus Tor; species Tor tambroides. Next base: position 37,333 of record JAFVLL020013336.1, on the reverse strand, counting down.
GCTCTCGAGATCAGGACTAGTTTAACTGTGGATCAGGGAAATCACACACTGGCTGGTAGGTGTGGCTATTATGGCGAGCATCAAGACAAACACGCCCACACATCAGAACAATGACGGATGTTGTGCCGTTGAGCTGATGTAATTCTCAGATGACTCGTTTTCAGCTCTCATACACACCAATGCACACAGACTCACCGCAGGACGTCTCGTCGCTCCCGTCTGAGCAGTCCAGGTCACCGTCGCACTGCCACACAGACGGGATACACCGGCCGTTCCCACACTGGAACTGAGACTGCTCACATTCTGTTTGGGAACCTGTGAGGCAGAAAGAGGCGGCGTCAGTCTTGCACCTTGTAATGACTTGATGCACCAAACTGGCCAAATTTTCCTCAATACTCAGAAAATGTCCCACACATTTATTATATAAAAATTTAAAAAAAAATTAAATGAAATTTGCTAAATTTATTCTTTCCATCCAGTTGGCCTTTTAGCAATAAAATGATGCTATTCTTAAAAATAATAATAAAATAAAAAAGCCTTTCAGCCATTTTATACATAATTTTGTGTACACCACAAATTCTGTGTATTGTGTACATAAACACCACTCTAACACTAACGCTCTCTATTCTTTTTCTACTCTACTTCTTTTCTTTTTATTTATTATAAAGAAAAAAAATGACCCTCTAACACTTGCACTCTCTTCTATTTCTATTCTATATACTTGTATTCTTTTTATTTTAAAAAAAGACACTCTAACACTAGCTCTATTCGATTTCTATTCTGTATACTTGTTTTCTTATTTAAAAAAAAAAATGACCCTCTAACACTAGCACCCTATTCTATTTATATTCTATCTACTTTTTTTATTTTTTTTTATTGACCCTCTAACACTAGCACTCTCTATTCTATATACTTGTATTCTTTTTATTTATTTTAAAAAAATGACCCTCTAACACTAGCACTCTATATTCGATTTCTATTCTGTATACTTGTTTTCTTTATTTAAATAAAAATGACCCTCTATCACTAGCACCCTATTCTATTTCTATTCTATCTACTTGTTTTCTTTTTATTTATTAAAAACATTGACCCTCTAACACCAGCACTCTATTCGATTTCTATTCCATCTACTTTTTTTTTTTTTTAAATTGACCCTCTAACACAAGCACTCTCTATTCTATTTCTATTCTATATACTGGTTTTCTTTTTATTTATTATTAAAAACATTGACCCTCTAACACTAGCATTCTCTGTTCTATTTGTATTCTATCTACTTTTTTTAAATTTATTATTAAGAAAAACATGACCCTTTAACATTATTCTATCTACATTTTCTTATTATAAAAAAATGACCCTTTAACACTAGCGTTCTTTATTCTTTTTCTATTCTATCTACTTGTTTTCTTTTTGTTTATTATAAAAAGAGAGAGAAAAACTTTCCTACGCGTGATGTGTTAGACTTTCCGGTACTTGTCAAAGCACCAACATATTGTTGCTCTTTTGTTGGTTTTGATTGCTTCTATTGTCCTCATTTATAAGTCAATTTGTAAGTGTCTGCTAAATGACTAATGTAAATAACAGAAAAAGTAGTAGTAGCAGTAGTAGTAGTGTAGATTTTAAAGCCATGCCAGAATCTGAGGCTATCTTCATGTCAAAATCTGTTACAAAAATTCAAGTGTAACAAATACGATATAAATAAAAGCAAAAAATACATGAAACTGTTTGAAAACAAACATTATTTTTGCAATTCTGTTCAGTGCTGCTTAGCGGTGCAGAAGTTCTCAGTAATGAATCAGAACAGACCAACAAAAACCTTGACAATCAAAACATTTAGAAACGTCTCTGATAAGACGACCCATCTGCTCATGTTTGTAAAATAATCTGACTAAAGAGTACATGGCTTGACTAGTGACCCAATCAGTTGTAGTTATATTGCCCTCTGTGGAAGATGGCTAAATGCCATCAAAAGGGTACAGCATGAACAGTATGGCAATTTTTGGCAAGACTAATGGTGTTCAGTTACAGTGTATATTAGATCTGGGATGAGTCACTTTACATTTACACCATATTCCAAACTGCCATTACTGGCTAAAACACCAAAAAATAACAATACTACAACCAGGAAACCTCTGAATAACATGAACTAAATTTCTTCTGAACGAGTGCCAGTCCTGCAAGTCCTTTGAAACAATGCGATCACTTCATTCACGGGCACCCACTTCCCCCTTATGACATGTGACATTAGCTGAAGTCAGCCACTCGTGTCATGACTGCCGTTCAGTCTAATCAGAACAGTTCAAGATCAGTCCCAGCCGGGACAGGAACATTATCAATGCTAATTAAATCTGTACCACTCCATCAACCAACTCAAAACGACAAAACGCCATTGCAAATGACTAGATGTATCTCAACTAGCTATGAGCTCTAATATGTGCGTCTTACAGTTTCAGATTAGTTATCAGACCATTCACATACAAGACAGCTGTTTTTGACCGTGACCGTGTTTGAGAATCTTGTCACAGCTGCATAACTTCAACAAATTTTTCAAATGGTTGAATGCTACAACCATTTTTTTTAACTAAAAGCATATCTTACCATATTTTATACTGTTTACACCATACTGTTTATAAAAAAGCAACCAAAGCATCTGCCAAATAAGAAAAACCCTATCAATTCAACTGATGAGTGCATTGCACAAACTATTTGGAAAAAGCATCAGTTCTGAGATTTGCCTTTAAGATTTTAAGACCACTTGGAACATTTCAGCCTACCAGGAGAGACTGAGATTTGCAGCTTGCCAAATGCCCTGAAGCCTTATTTTCACATGCGTGCAAATAAAACTTTTATCACAAGTCTCCCAAAGCTCTGATTCATCAGAGTATCTAATGTTTGCTTCATCACAGACAGATGCTGAGAACGCAGAAGGGGCCTTAATCTAAATCACCGCTGGACCGTTTGGAGCAGCCTGACCTTAAGACTCAAAACAAAACCTGCCCTCACATTAGCACTGCTCCCTCTCTTGAGAAATCAACCATATATGAGGAAAATATCAAGTAGTTTTTCCTTCAGATAAACCCATTTATCTTTCCAAATCACCTGAACTATACTAATTACTTCTGAACTGTCATTTAGCAAATGTTTTTAATGCATCTACAGTACTTCTCGTCACAAGGTCAGTCCCCGTTGGAGTAACCTGAGGCTAAGTACTTTGCTCAAGGGCACAATGGAGACAGGTCATTGAAAGCTCTACTGGGGTTTAAACCAACAACCTTTCAGTTCCTAACCCGCATCTTTAACTACTAAGCCACCCCAATCTCGTTGTACTTGCAGTTAAAGCCTAGATATGAAAATGACAAAAAACTAAAAGTAGTCACTTGCATACATAAGTAACATGCATAATCTGAGATTCCCAAACTAAAAAAAAAAATCATTAGATGATTCTTTTAAAGCACAGCACCATCAGTGTAGTTGAATTTCCGAACAATGAATCGTATGGATCTTTTATTGAATCAAAAAACGGTGCAATCAGTGTAGTCTGATTTCTCATTAGAAAACTGAAAATTAGAAAAAATTTTACATGGCAATTTCACATGGATTTGTATGATGATTTAAACAATACGATTTTTTTCCTAGGAAAAAAGCAAGCATGAAGGTCCACCCCTATATCTAAAGTGGGGAGTAAGCAGATCATACAAAAATGTAGAAATGAGATTCACAGATTCGTACAAATTGGTCAGTTTGCAAAAGCAAAAAACAGTTACAAATTTCCATGAGACCATGTAGTGTGCTCTGATTCCTGAATGAATAAATCTTATGAAATGATTCTTTTTAGTCAATCAAAAACCAGTGGAAGCTGTTACTGCTTTAACTAGTCTTAGTTAGCTATTTGACTCAAAACTAACTCAAAAGAATAATTGTGGTGAGAAGTCGGTGATTTTACTGAATATGAATGATTTGAATGTGTGTTAAATACATTAATACAGCTAGAAACTATTATGAACTGCATTTACATCTGTTCCGCTGAAATCTGAAATGAACTAAAAGAATCGCTCAGAGGAATCAGAATCGTTAAATTCTTTACGATTCCCGTGCCTAATGTTTACATAGGTTAGTAAGTAACACACAAAGCTCAGACAGAACGCAAGAACGCGTCCCATGCTACCTGATTTTGAACGCAAGAACGCGTCCCAATAACGCACTGCTTAGACATTAGATTGTGTATATCACGTATCTAAAGTCATATACATTTATATAACATATCAACTATTAAAAGTAGAATAGGCTACACCCTGAAGCTAATAAACAGGCCAAGCGGACCGCTGCTAGAGCACAAGCTGACATACGCGTTTCACACGCGCTCTAACCGGAGTCACCTGTTTAATTACCGCAACCAAACACGCCTCGTTTCTATACCGAACGAAGCGGCGTGCGCACGGATTGAGATTTCAAACAAGCCTTAAAAATGAATAACAGCAAGGCTCTTTTATAAAACAACAGGCCTATATACATAAATAAATGATCAAGTATAAGCAGGCGTTGGCGCAGATATGTTCAGCAACGCTTTCGAAACGCACATGATTACATTTGAAACAAAAAGGAAAAATCGTACAGTATCATTTAATTAAAACATTCGGAAATAAAACTAACCATAATGTTAATGTAAGGTGGATTGCTATAAACAATTTGCAAGGGCCCATACATTGACATTTTATACGAGCAATCAATGAACCATCCAATCAAACACATTTTCCTCTGAAAGATCCATACTAAAACATTTTCCCCTGCAGATTTAAGTACGAATGGTAGCAAGCAAGGTCGGTTTGTTACAAGTATTTTAAATCTCCTCTGAGAATTAGATTGCAACACTGTAATCACAGACGTTCCGAGAACGCGGCATTGTTCTATATGATCTTCCCATGGCAACCATTGTTACCATCCTCGTTCTAAACACTCACCGCGCGAAAATCCACACAGCTGAAGACATACTGGCAGAATGAGAAGCCCCAGAATAGACGTGACCATTTCGCGTTAGAGCTGAACGCTGTGCTTGCTGTCTGTCTGTGGCCTCGTCCCTGATATTGTAGCACAGCCGATATGTCTTCGTGGGACAAACAGAAAGCAGCGTGATCCACGGGCTTTTATCTCATTTAGGCAGTTCCCCAGTCAGTCTCTCCACACACGCGAAGCGGGCACAGAACCGCAGTCCATGTCCTAATTTACTGATAGCGTGAACCTGCAGCGAATAACCGCGCCACTGCCGAACTCAGGCGTGTTTTTTCTCCTTCAACATGTCATTTACACATTGTTAACCCTTTCTGTACCACATCTTCCACTGTCTTACACGTATGGTACAGTCTTTCCTTGTTTAAGACAGATGAGGAATAAATAAATCAGTACACCTAAAATAGAGTCATATTCCTCAGGCTGTGTAAATTTTAGTCAGTTTATTTAAGTTTTTGGGCGTAGACCTATACCTTCAGTACTATGCTAAACTGTTTAAGAAGGTCACTAATTATAGAAAAGTGAAGTTTTTAATTTGGTTAAGAGCAACAAAGCACAAAACAGAAAAGTAATTTCACTTGCTTTTGAATAATGACATGAAAGATGTGACTAAAAACATTGTCGCCTCACGTAGAAAACTACAGTATATAAGTTAGGTTCACAGTTTTGGGCCTTGGTTTTTACTTTATAATCTGAAAAGTTTAAGCATTGTTTCAAGTTCTAATATTATTCTGACATTCACATAACTGAGGAGGAGTCCCTCAATTTTGATATATGGCAGATAAAGGGAGACTTTGGGGCTAGTTGTCACACTATTTACTCTCATACAGGATTGAAAATAATAATAGTTATAAAATATTCCATCATTCATTCATTCATTCATTTACTTACTTAATTTATTGCTTGCTTGCTAACGTTTTTGATAAAAAGTACATTTTATTAGAACAACTCTCTTCCCCCCCCCCCCCCCCCCAAAAAAAAGTTTGAGGTTGGTAGGTTAGTTATTCAGTGCAGGATGCATTACACTGATCAAAAGTGACTGTAGAAACATTTAAATTATTAACAAAAAATCAGTTTCAAAAGTGCTATTTCAAATTTCTTTTGAAATGTCTATTTCTTTTGAACATTCAATTCATCAAATATATATAAGGCTGTATCTATTTGATCAAAAATCAAAAAAGAAAAAAACTGTAATTTTGTGAAATATTATTGTAATTTAAAATAACAGTTTCCTATTTTAATATACTTTAAAATATCATTTATTCCTGTGAAGCAATGCTGAATTTTCAGCATCATTACTCCAGTCTTCAGTGTCATGATCCTTAATATTTTAATATTAAAATATTTCATATTTTGTGGGACCTGTGATAATTTTTTTCAGGATTCTTTGATGAATAAAAAAGTTTAAAAGAACAGGGTTTATTCAAAATATATATTTTTTGTGTTGCTATATACTATTTAAAAGTTTGGGGTCAACAAATTTTTTCTTTTCTTTTCTTTCTTTTTTTCTTTTAAATAAATGAATACTTTTATTCAGCATGGATGTGTTAAATGGATAAAAAGTGAACTTATATTATTTATTGATTTTGAATAAATGCTGTTCCTTTTAACTTTTCATTCATCAATGAATCAAAGAAAAAAGAATCACAGGTTCCAAAAAATATTAAGCAGTACAACCGTTTCAACACTGATAATAAATCAGCATATTAGAATGATTTCTGAAGGATATTGTGACACTGAAGGCTGGAGTAATGATGCTGAAAATTCAGTGCTGCGTCTCAGAAATAAATGATATTTTAAAGTATATTAAAATAAGAAACCAATGTATGAAATTGCAATACTTTTTCACAATATTATTGTTTTTTTCTGTATTTTTGATCAGATAAATACAGCTTTTGCATAATGCTCCTGTTCCTTTGACAAATTTGAACAGATCAGCTGGAGTTTTGGATCAATCCACCGGGTTTATTCTGAATTCCTTAAAGAATTTATAAAATCTGCTTGATTTGACTCTGCTGGATCTGGTCACTTTGATCACAATAAAGACATGAGGGACAGTGCATCAAAGAGTAGTGATCAAAGATGAAGGTGTTTTTTTTCTTTCTGAAAACAGAATTACATGAACAGGAGAGCTTCTGTTCCCAGATCAGAACTTACACTGAAACCTTTCATGCATATTGATCCCTTATTCAGAGCAAATCAATGTTCCCAGCAGAAGCCAGACAGATCGGTGTGCAAGCACTATATTTACCCTGTTCATTAATCATCAATCCTGACATCTTAGAGTCTTCTCTTCTCATTTGTTCTGGCTACATCTTCACCTTCTCATCTGATTAACACTCTGAGAAATATGGATATATTAATATCCCATTGATCTACACTGTAAAAAAAAATCCGTAACATTTACTGTAAAAATCTGGCAGCTGTGGTTGGCGGAATTCTACCGTAAAAAATACAGTAACAACGTTTTAGGTTTTATGGTTTTAACTTAAATTTACAGTTAAATACCGTAATTTCTTTAACTGATATAATGTTAATATACCAACCTATTAAAGTACTGAAATCTGTTTTGCATCTTTGAAATATACTGATAACCACCAAATGCAGGTGGTGATGAAAAAGTCACATGATGAACCAAAGCCCATCACAAGCAGCTTTTAAATAATAGCATATATAGAAGGTGCACAGTGTCATTCACACAGGCACTAAACACCATCATGATGAGACTCATTAAACTGAAATATGCTATAAATATTAATTTAACAACATTAGATGTAACATACAACCCTAATAAACATAGCTGATAAGAAAAAACTAAGAAGAAACGTAGTTCCCTATCAGTCAGTCACGTTCGACGTAACGTCAGTGTGACTGGCTAATGGGATCCCATTAGTCAGTCACACTGACGTTACGTCTCCGTTCCCTCCTTCAGGGAACGAGGGTTACATATGTAACCGAGACGTTATTTCAAAGAAAAAACATCAGATTCAAACAGAATTTGAAATGCAACGCAGGGAATTCTGGGAACGTCAGTTTACGGTTTTTCCCTGTAAATTTTACAGGAACATTCCGTTAACCATTTAACAGGTATTTACTATAGCATTTTCTCAGTTTTTTACCGTTAAAATCACGATCATTTTTTACAGTGTAATATGGTGATAACTATGATTAGTGGTCCTTTCTAATGAAGTATCACTGTTTGTAGTGAAAGCTGAGGTGAGATTTAGCACTTTTGACCTCTTGTATTATTTTGATAAGTCAAATTATCTTCAAAATGTTTTCTTAAAAAAATATATACACACGTGGTCAGAATTATTGGTACCCTTGGTAAATATGATCAAAGAAGGCTGTGAAAATAAATGTGCATTGTTAATCCTTTTGATCTTTTATTTTAAAAAATCACAAAAATCTAAGCTTTCATTGGAGAATAAGAATTTAAAGTGGGGGGAAATATCATTATGAAATAAAAGTTTTTTTCTCAAATACATGTTGGACACAATTACTGGTACCCCTAGAAATTCTTATGAGTAAAATATATCTGAAATATATTCCCATTCATATTCACAATTTTGAGCACACCAGAGTGATTATGAACATGACATTATCCAGCCATGGCTTCATGTTTCACAGAAATATAAATAGGAGGAAAACAAAACAAAGGCCAAATTCCAAATTAATCACCCATCACAATGAGAAAAACCAAATTATATATTTCTGATGTGCAGCAAAAGATAACTGAGCTTCACAAATTAGAAAGTGGCTTTAAGAAAAGAGCTAGAACAGTGAAAATTCGAAAATTGGAAATTAAGAAGTTCCAATCAACAGAAAATGTTATGAATCTGCTTGGAAGAGGATGTGTGTCTGTATCGTCCTAATGCATGGTGAGAAGGAGAGTTTGAGTGGCCAAAGACTCTTCAAGGATCAAGCTGGAGAACTGCAGAAAAAGGTTGAGTTTCGGTGTCAGAAAACCTTTAAAAAAATGATCAAACAGCACCTACATCACCACATGTTGTTTGGGAGGGCTTCAAGAAAAAAAACAAGAAAAGAAAATACTTTCACCAAAAAACAATCTCCAGCATATTCAGTTGTCAGACACGACTGGAACTTCAAATGGGACTGGTTTCTATAGTCAGATGTAAATAAAAATTTAGCTTTTTAGCAGCAAACACTCAAGATGGCTTTGGTGAACACAGGGATAAAAGTACCCCATGTGTACAATGAAATATACTGCTGTATTTTTAATGTTGTGGGCCTATATTTCTGCTGGAGGTCCTGGACATCTTGTTTAGACACATGGCATCACTGATTCTATCACATACCAACAGATAAAAAATTTAAAATTGACTGACTGTTAGAAATCTTATAATGGGTCATGTTTGGATCTTCCAACCGGACAATAATCCAAAAACAATCCTTAAAAACAACACAAAAATGGGTCACTGGGCACAAAACCAAGCTTCTGCTATGGCCATTTCAGTTCCCTGACCTGAACCCTATAGAAAATGAGTGGGGTGAACTGAAGAGGAGAAGCACCGTCATGGAGCTGGGAATCTGGAGTGATTCTGGATGAAGGAATTGTCTCTGATCTCTTGTCAGGTGTTCTCTAACCTCATCAGTCATTACAGGAGAAAACTCCTATATTATTTTGGCAAATGGAGGTTTCAAAAAGTAGTGAATAAAAGGGTATCTTTAATTGTGTCCAATGTGTATTAGAGGAAAAACATTTATTTCATAATGATATTTTCCCCCATTTTAAATTCTTACTCTCCAACGAAAGGTTAGATTTTTGTGAATTTTTAAATAATTGATCAAAAGGATTAACAATGCAGATTTATTTCTTTATTTCTTTGATCATATTTACCAAGAGTACCAGCAATTCTGACCACGTGTGTATATAATTTTCAGCATCATTACTCCAGTCTTTAGTGTCACACGATCCTTCAGAAATCATTGTAATATGCTGATTTGCTGCTAAAGAAATATTTATTATATTATTAATGGTTGAAACAATGTTGAAGGAGTTGTGCTGCTTCATATTTTTGTAGAAACTGTAATACTTCATTGAGGATTCTTTGATGAATACAAAATTCAAAGGAACAGCATTTATTTGAAATAGAAATCTTTTGTAACGTTATAAATATTTTTTTTTGTAAATTCTGAAAGCATTCAATTTAATTTATATATATATATATATATTTATATATTACTTACCAAATAACCATATACATTAAATAATTGAGTTGAGGTTGAATGATTTTATCATGTAAGAATAAGTCAAGAAGAATTTCGTATTGTGTTGTCACAACTCTTATTAATTTGCATATGTAAATAAGATAAGTCTTTTCCATTTCTAAACAATTTGTTTTATTTTAATGTGTATTTAGTTTGAAGTGTTCATAATTCACCCCACAACAGTGTACAAACATAACAATAACCTCCAGTTATTAAATGACTTATAAAATGTACAATACAATACAAAATTTGTACAATAAAATAATACTTAGAGTATGACTGAAATATTGCAATAACATTCAGGCCTTCTTATGATGGAATTACAAACAACCATAATAATATACATTGGGAGTTGTTTTCCAGTGAAGAAGCATTGCATAGCAGTGTCTGTGGTTCCTGTGTGATATTCAGATTCACCACACTGGATCATATGCAGCAGCTGACTGACATACATGAATATTGTGACATACGCTGACATTTAACAACAAGCTTTCACACAGTCAGGTGAATCTCACAAAGTATTCCCAAAAATCAACCAAAAATTGTTGCATAAAAAATTAAGCGTATTTTTAGATTTGTTTTTGAATTCTTAATTTCCTCAGTTATCATTACTTTAATGCAAAAAATAAATAAATATAATAAAATAATAATAATAATAAAAAATATAAATAAAAATGGGCTAATATTTATATATATATATATATAATTTTATTTATTTATTTTTTGCATATATATTTATATATACACATACATGCATACATATATATGTATATATATATACATATATATGTATACTATTATTTACTATCGGCTTAAATAAAAGACAGCAAAATACAAAAAAATATTTCCCAATTTAAATAATATTTAAATACTATTACAATGCATTACACAGTTTTGTCAAGATGCAAATTGCAATAATGACACAGTAACAGAAATCCTAATGGTCCTAAAAATAAACATAATTTTCGTTTAGCAACGAACAGTTTCTTGGATCTAGCCATGTTCTTGACAGCTTTTATAAGATTCACTTTAAGGCTCTTAATAGCAATTAAACTAGATATTTCACTGTATCCACACCAATAAACAATGCAAGCAGTGATTACACATCAATCAGTCGGTTCTTACCCAGAAGAAGCTGCAGTATACTAATAGCCTATATGCAGTATAGTATGTATATTAAAGTACACATTTGCAATTTAACACTGTTTAATTCACTGGATTTTTGTCCTTTTAGTATTAAGACTCCCTTCTGAACACTGGACTTTAATTAACACAGTTCATTGGTTCATTGTTCATTATTATCCATTGATATTCAAAGTATATCAAACAGGTGACGCATCCAGTCAACCGGGCGCTCAGGTGTGACCATCAGATGGCGCTGTCAGCAGAAGTCTGGTCCAGGACGAGCACCGGCTGTGCAGCGAGCGGGTGGGTGTTTCAGCACGGGACAGGGGGCCGATGTCACCTGGGTGGGTCGTAGCCGAAAGGTAGATGTAAGCAGAGGGAGTAGTTGAGCATTGAGTTGTTACTGCTGGGCAGTGGGCTGATGTGATAATGTTCAACCAGGGCAGATAACGTGGGGAATGTCAGATCTGTCTCAAGATACACCCGCTGGTCCTGAAAATGTAAAAAAAAAATAGAATAAGTTTGATCTGTACTGACAAATGAAGGTGTTACTGTAGCATTTCCTCAGTATTCGGTAGGAGTGCAGGACAAGCTATGTGCTGAATTTAAAATACTATCAGTTAGAGGTTTGTTCAAATTGTTTAGTAAAAATCTTGCCTTAGTAAAAACATATAATAAATTATAATATCTTCAAAATACTGACCTCCTCAAAGAGCCTATAATTTCTTGCTTTATTTATACCTGTGTCCCAAACAACCAGCACCTGTGTCAAACAGGAAAAAAGTGCAAACATGTATAAACACACAGATACATTAAAAAATAAATAATTAAATAAATAAATAAACAGTGTATGTATGTGTGTATATATTAAAATTCCATACTTTTATTGTTTTTATAAACACACAGACACATTTGAAAATCTGCTATGCATAATTTACATGATTACAGTATATATATATATATATATATATATATATATGTGTGTGTGTGTATGTATATATACATACACATATATACAGTATATATATATATACAGAATTATATATAGAATATCATATATCTTTCACCTTATACAGAATATATATACAGAATGTATATATTCTTATATATATATGTGTGTGTGTGTGTGTAATTCTATACAGAATTGTATATAGAATATCATATATCTTTCGCCTTTAGAAAGTGAAATATATCTAAAATTCTAAAATTATATAGAATTATTTTTTCATAATTTTTTTTACATTTTCTTCATAATATGAAGCCTCTAGATGCAACAACCTCTGTCTGAGCTTCTTTTAAATTAGCTTTTTTCAGGGTCCTATGAACATATCATTGGATATTTTTGAAAATAAGGCATTCAATAACTGACTAATAACGCTGATAAAAAAAATGCTTTTTTAAAGATAAAATCTCAGAAATAGGTGTTTTTTTTTTTGAAGTTATATATGTGACCCTGGACCACAAAACCAGTCATAAGTGTCAATTTTTCAAAATTGAGATTTACACATCATCCGAAAGCTGAATAAATAAGTTTTCCATTGATGTATGGTTTGTTAGGATAGGACAATATTTGGCCTGAGATACAACTATTTGAAAATCTGGAATCTGAGGGTGCAAAAAAAAATAAAAATCAAAATATTGAGAAAATCGCCTTTAAAGTTGTCAAATGAAGATCTTAGCAATGCATATTACTAATCAAAAATCAAGCTTTGATATATTTGCAGCAGGAAATTTACAAAATATCTTCATGGAACATAATCTTTACTTAATGTCCTAATGATTTTTGGCATATGTATTTTTGTATTTTTGGCAATGTATTTTTGGCTATTGCTACAAATATTCTCCAGCAATTTAAGGTTTTGTGGTCCAGGGTCACACACACACACACACACACACACACACACACACACACACACACACACACACACTTGTTCTGCTATCCTTGTGGGGACTCTCATAGGCATAATGTTGTTCTGCTGTACAGACCGTATTTTCATATCGTCCTACACCAACCCTACACCTAAACCTACCCCTTACAGGAAAATTTTCTGCATTTTTACATTTTCAAAAAACTTCATTCTGTGTGATTTATAAGCTTGTTTACCCGTGGGGACCTCAATTTAGGTCCCCACCATGACACAAGTCCCCATGAGGCTGTGTGTATTCAGGTCTAAGTCCCCACCAGGATAGAAAAAACAAGTACACACACACACACACACACAGACACACACACAGACACACACAGACACACACACACACACACACACACACACACACATTTTGGCATTAAAAACAGTAACAAAATCATATTTTTAAAGAAAGGAAATAGAAAAAGAAATAGAAGTTTTGTTGCCTGTCTATATTTATTAACCCTAAATATGCATATTGATTTGTCTGTACCTGTGATGTTTTTCCTGTTCCTGATTTGCGGATGCAGTACAAACCATTGGGTGGGTAGGTGTATGTATCCTTAAATAATCTGTAATCAGTAAGTGAAGACACAATTAACAATGTAATTCGAAAACAGTGATACATGAACTAGATGAGTGGCTCTGTTGGGTCACCACATGTAAATCTGCCTCCTCAAGCAAAAACAGTGCAATTACAACTCTACATTCCACTAGAGGGCAGCAGTACAGAGAAAAAAATACAGCTATCATGTTCATATACTGAATATGCCTTCAAATATTGTCTCGGACAAAGAAACAAAAAGGTTCGGATTCACTGTTACTGAAAACAATGCATCAAACCATTAATTGCTACGAGTAACCAAACGTCGCAAAATAAATGCAAAAAATAAATAGTACAAAATAAACGCAAACATTTTTCCATTTACCTTTCAACATTACTGGTTTCCATTGTGTCCACGAAGACAGAGGTAGGCAAATTTACCTGATGAGAAAAAACATGACAAAAAGGCATTATTATTGTTATGACAAAACCAGGTCAAAGGTTAGGAGACTGTATGGTTTAAAAAATAACTTTTCTTGGTAAATGTTGCAACAGCAAAACAAAATTTGAGAAATTATGTCAAATCCTCCACAATCTATTTTGATTCAACATGTCATTGAGGAAGTGACTCATGTTTTCTGTTTCGACAGACAGAGGAATGTTTATAAAAATGTTGAACATCTCTCCTTAAAACGCTCAAACTTAACAAGCCTGAGCTCAAAGAATTTCAATGTCTAGTAAAACGTCTAAGTAAAAATATTCCTTTATTAAAAATGAGCTAGAATTGTTTCCACAGTATCAATGGGTTAAATGGCTGTTTTCCTGAGTTAAGCTCAAGCACGATAGAACAGATGAGGTAAACTTACATTTTCATAGTCCTCATCATCGGAGTCTTCTTGAATTTTGCCTGGCACTCGTTTTTTTAAAGGGTTTTCTTCAATAGAAGAACGAAAACTCTGTCCATCCGGCGACGCTCTTCTGAGAAAAAGGCACAGACAATTTGTATAAATAATCTCCTGGGGTCTAACCAACATCCAATCTTTATTCATTATTTCTTGTAAAAATAAAAATAAAAATAAAAATAAAAATATTATTTATAAATAAATATAAATAAATAAACAACAATAAATAAATAAATTAACTAATTAAATATAAATGAATGAACGACTGAATGAATAAATAAATAAAGCAATTAATTATTTAATTGATTATTAATTATTAATTATTTAATTGACTGAATAAATAAATAAATAAACAAACAAAAAAATTATTTATGTATGAATTAAGTATGAATTTCCTAAAAACATAATATTTCTGAATCAATAATTGTAAAAATGGTAAAATACTGAATAGAATATCAGATAAAATATGAATTCAAATGAGCCAATTTAAACAATAAATCCCTGTTATATTAATAATTAAGATGAATTTAAGGTGTACAGAAATTTGTAACTAATTCGTATTTGACGGTTACACCTCATGACATTTTCAAAGCCATAACATTTCTTGAAAATGAATAATGTTTTTTAAAACCATATGAAATTATCATGAATACAAAGTTTTTTTAAAAATATTTTATGCAAACACAAACACTGTATATTATAAGGCTCTTTAAAGATTTGTAATAAAGTTTTATTCTAAACTTTGAAGCGTTTTGATACACTCACTTGTGTGGTTTAACACTCTGACATACAGTATGTGTGTAAAAAGTCATTCTAGTTAAAGAACACAGTTGTTATTCTTTTTTTTAGAAACAGGACTGAGCATGAACATATTTAACCCTTTAAACTGCAGCTTTAATACATTTGTAGCCAAAAAAGTCTCTGCGGTACAACTCAGTGAAGCACCAAACCAGACACAGGTCTCAGTAACAAGAATGAAAGACACTTACTGGAAGGAGGGTCTGCTGGGTTTCGGTTTGATGGGTAACGGAGGCTTGGGTATCTGGCCAAGCGCCCTGTTACTGACAGAGCTGGACAGGTGAGGTGAGACGGGTCGCGGGTCAGGTGTGGGCTTCACCCCCAGGTGCTGGCCAGAAATGAACGCTTTCGTTCCAGAGTTCAGAATCACTTTCTGCAAGTTCTCAACGATGGGCAAAGTAGCCGCCGTATTTCCAATGAGAGAGGCATTCGACTTCTTTTCGCAAGCAGGCATTGTGGAAAACGGGCCTGACATGGGTTTCATGCTGGTTGGCAGGGGTAAAGGAGGCATGGGGCCAGCAGGGCCTCTGTTTGACAGGTGTATGTCTGGCTTCTCTAGATGCGGGGCGTATGGCAGCGGCGGAGGAGGACCTTTGGCTGCGCAGGAAGGTTTTTTGAATGGAGGGGGCAGCGGAGGCGGCGGCCCTTTCGTGAGGCGGTTTTCTCTCGGCTGAACAGGAACAGGGGGTGGAGGATACGGTGGAGGAGGAACCGTGGGTCGACCTGGAAAAACACATCAAACAGTTATTCCACCATGTGGGTATTGTCTAAGGTAAATATTCTCAGTGAATCTGAATACAGCTACAATGGTGTGTAGAAATGTGACAATCACTAATCTAAACCCATTCGGAAAATAGGTGCAAGACTGTTACCTTTTCAAAAGGTACTATGATGTTGACTTTAGGTGCTAATATGTACCATTTAGGGGTAAATAGAATAGAATAGAATAGAATAGACTTTATTGTCCCTGAGAAATACTTCTTGGACAACCATGACAGGGTCAGTACACAACATTAGACTCACACACATTACGCACATTACATAACACACGATAAATTGCTCATAATCAAAATATATTAAAAAGCTTCAGTATATCAAATATAGGACCTCATTTTTGCAATTCTCAATTGAATAATTCAATTCAGTAGATTTAATAATTCAATAATTTAATGTGACCTTATTTAATAGTTTAAATAAGGTACAAATACATATTTTTTAACTTTTGTACCTATTAGCTTTGTGACAGCTTTGTCCCTTTTTTTTTTCTGAGAGTGAAGAAATGACAGAAAAATCAAGCATCTACCTGCTGACAACGGTGATCCATCCTCTCCATCACTGTCTTCATCCTGTGTCATATAATCTAAAGGAAAATGCACAAGTTAAGCAATGCATAATGCACATAAATTAAGTCAAGCACAATTTTTAATTTTATTTATTTATTGCAGTTTAATTATTTACAGAGTAGAATACTTAGTCAAATAAAAATAAATATTTTTTAAATTATAGAATAATTTTATTATAGTTTATATTGTTATATAATAATTACATTTTATAAAATAACATTTCTAATTTATAAGTTTTCTATGCATTATGTAACATTTTGGTAACACTGCAATACATAGTTAATGCATTTGCTAAAATGAATTAACAGTTAGCAATACATTTTACAGCATTTATTTATTTCATTTTATTTATTAATGTAAGTTAATTCAATTACAGTTATATCAACAACTTTTTACAGCAATTATTAATTTAATTGGCAACACTTTACAGGTTCCATTTGTAAACTTTAGTAAGTTAAAATTGAGCATTTCAAGAGCATTTGGTATTCCTAGTTCATTTCAACATTTACTAATACTTTATTACAATAAAACTTTGTATGAACTAACAATAAACAGTGTTTAAATGTTCATTGTTTATTCATGGTAGTTCACAGTGCATGAACTAATATTAAATGTATTAGTAAATGTTCAACTTAACATTAACTAAGATTAATAAATGGTATAAATGTATTGTGAATTGTAAATTCATGTTAACTAATTTATTTAAATAATATTAAGAAACAAGACTTTATTGAGAAGTGTTACCAAGTTTTTATATTTTTAAATAAACACATTTTTAGACATATAATTTGTTACATGAAAGGAAGCCATTAAATAGTAGTAAGAAATTTTAAAAAATGTTTTTAAACTGAAAAAGGGTAACACTTTATTTTAATGTGTCCTTGTTACGTGTATTTACTATTATAATAACAAGAAATTATGCACAATTACATGCAAGTAACCCTAAGCCAATCTAAGCCAAAAGCTAATCTTAACCCTAACCATATAGTAAGTATATGTAGTTAATTATTATTACTCAGTATTTAAATGCCTAATTACACTGTAACAAGGACACCTTAAAATAAAGTGTAACCGTATTTTAAGTAATTGTATATACATTTATATAAACATTTTATAGACATATACATTTTAAGACACTTGATTTTAAAAGCCTTCATGTCCATCACAGTGTACCTGCTTCAGGATCTTCTTCAATAGGACTGATTTCCAGCGGCTCCTCTAGCTGCCCATATAGGCTCTCAGAATCTAAATCATCACTATGAAAACACAAGAAATTTGGGAGAAAGGTGACGCAGAAGATGCAGTTAAAAATTTCAATGGAGAATTACATTATCAAGCAGTGATTATAAGAAAGAGGAAGAGGTTACAGCTGTTGTGTAAAAAAATTCCAAAAATAAAAGCTAAAATGTGAAGGTAAAAACCATGTTGTGTAAGAATAATATAAATAAAACACATACATCATTAGTGGTTTAAAGCACTAATGAAAATACAAGTGCAATGTGACTTAACCAGTCATTTCAATGACGTTGATTTCATGTGAGCAGACAGTAAGTTTTACCTTGGAAGAGGCAAATCTCTTTTATCATTATAATAGCTGATTTCTTTTCTCAAGTGCCGCATCCATTTCTGTCAGACATAAAAAATACACATTTCATTTTATTTTAATTAAACATGGAAAAAAAAAGTCAATAGTTGTGCAATGCTATTTGATATGCCTCACCCTTCTCTCATCCTCACTCGCCGCTGAGAAATACCACGTACGGTGTCTCTTACTGAAGTGGACGATCTTAAAAGGAAAAACGTTGCTAGATGTTGTTTCCTCTGCTGCCCGTAAGACTCTGCCAAGAAATAAAACAATGGTCATTAAAATATATATTAATTTAAATGCACACTACTCTATTTTATTTATTTATTTATTACTTCTATTTAGCAAAGACCCATTAAATTGATCAAAAGAGAGAGTAAAGACATTCATAATGTTTCAAAAGATCTCTATTTTAAATAAGTGCTGTTTATTTGATTGATAATAATAATAATAATAATAATAATATTAATAATAAATATTTCTTGAGCAGTGAATCAGCATATTAGAATTATTTCTGAAGCATAATGTGACACTGAAGACTGGAGTAATGATGCTGAAAATTCAGTTTTACATTGCAGGAATAAATTACATTTTAATATATATTCAGATAGAAGACAGTTACTTTAAATTGGAATTATATTTCACAATATTACTGTTTTTACTTACAAATAAATGCAGTCTTGGTGAACATAAGACACATTTATCAAAAACATAAAAAAAGCATACCAACTCCAAACTTCATGTAATACATAGTGATGCTTTTCGAGGTCAAGCATCACTATTGTTTTAATATTTTAATAATAATTTATATCTATGGGTTAATAATGATTTGTTCAAATTCCTCTGTACAAAGATTTTCAAACTACAGTTTTCTTGCATCCTCAATGTCAAATACACGGCTAAAGGGTCCGTGTATGTCTTGCTCATCCGCAAACACTCCCTGTGCTCTGCTATATTAATTTAGAGGGCTATTTTTACCCAACCACAGCAAGAAAAAGTCATGCACAATAATTACAAGTTCACCATATGCCACAGCAAACCTGCTGAGGAAGAACTACAGCAGGAATCTAAACACTTTCCACCACTTTAACTTCATGGAAAGTATGACATTAAACAGAACATACGACAGACACGCGATTGTTGCATTTACGTGTACAGGAAATACGTATGAAGGCCAATTCGGTGCAGAATTGAAACTCTTGCACTTAAAAAAGGCCACATGAAGAAGGCACAGCTGTGGACAGGATGTGGCCTGTGATCGTGCCAAGATGACCACTGGTAACTTAACATAGAGACTGCAAAATTGAGTACAGCATGGCAGGCCACTGAAACTTTGTCTACCTGAATGATCACAGATGAATCAGAATGTTATACAAACAAATGCAGTGTTATAAGGAAGCTAATAACCAACCTGTTGTAGCCATTGAGTGAAAACGCTCCTTGAGGTGCGGCAGAAGTACTGCTCTTGAAATAGTAGACGCAGCCTTTGTGGATTATGATGAAGCGAAGAGGCCCTGTGAAATCATCAGAAACTCAATATATGTCCACATCAAACAGCACAATAAATGAAAGCAAAACTGTTTGTAGTAGTACTTCAGGAATATTTGGTAACACTTCACTGTAAGGTTCAATTTGTTAATGCATTAGGTATTATGAACAATGAACAACTTTTTTACCTTATTTATTGATCTAAATGTTAATTAATGTTAATGTATACAACCTGAACTGTTTGAAATGTTTTAGCATATATTAAAAAATTGACATTAACTTTATGATAAGGTTTCATTTGTTTCCATAAGTTAACTATATTAGTTAGCTATTTGTTAATATTATTTAGTGGACCTGAGGCAAAATGAACTAACAGTTGTATTTTTATTAACTAACCTTAACAGAGATTAATAAATACTGTAACAAATGTATTGCTCATTGTTAGTTCATCCATTAACCAATGGCAACTAGTGTTACCAAAGTGCTATTTTAAGTTGCTAATCTATGACACCTAATGTTAACAAACTGAACCTTATAGTAAATTCTTACAGAATATTCCAGGCTAGTCAACATGAAACAGCATTTGCAACCTGTTTAACTTCAAGAGTAACCAGCATTACCAGCATTAAATTACTGATGCCATTACATACAACATTAGCCTACAATTATGCTTAACAACTATTTAGCTACATTAGTAACATTGATTTATATAGCTGTATAAAGTTGATACTATGAACTTCTGGTTATGCGTTAAGGCCCGTTCACTCCAAGGACTATAACTATAAAGATAACGATAAAGATATAGTTCTAAAAATCATTCTAAATGTTAATGAATAGCAGAGTCCATACCACAACCATAACGATAAAGGCACAGAGAAATGATATCGTTGGAATTACTTAATGTTTTTTTTTCCAGCTGATGAACGATACAAACATTCAGAGTCCATCCTGCTATAACGAGCTCGAGAATTTAAAACGACAGACGAGTGTGCGCTTAGAATAAACAGATGATATTGTTCGCTGGTGTGGATGCTAATATTGTTATCTTTATAGTTATCTTTATAGTTATCGTTCTTGGTGTGAACGGGCCTTTACAGTCATAATTCCTGCGGATATTCCTATAAAGAGACTGTTCACCCCTAAATTAAAATGTATTCATTCGCCATCATGTTATTACAAAATTGTATGAATTTGTTTTGTGCAGAACACAAACAAGAATTATACAGAATGTTTCTGTTTTTGGAACTGTTTGCACTTACAGTCAAAGCCAATGGGGTCCAAACAACACTAAACCCCATTAACTGTCATTGTATGGACCAAAAACATTTTTCCAAATATCTTCTTTTATGTTCCACAGAAGAAAGTGATACAAGTTTGGAACTAAAGAGAAGGTGAGTGAATGAAAACAGAATTGAAATTTTTGGGTGAACCATCCCGTTGAACCATAGACAGTAATGTTCCCTTTTTTAGCTAATGTTATTGTATGTTTGATGTTTTGTCTGTTGACTGATGGATTCCAATGAGCCATGCTAAACTCACATTTCATCAGGCTGAACTGGCTGCCCCCTTTCTTGTGTAGATATCCAGATGTGGTGACTCCTCCCGGCATGGTGAGCAGATTCTGAGCTCCGATAGCCCTCATGGGAATGGGCCAGGAGACTGGCATAGCAGCCATGTTTCTGTAAGCAACAGGAAAGGTTTGTTTTTGATTGGCAATGTTAGTCATACTCGATGATTACTGGGGGAAGAACTGGGGTGTCTTAGTCCACAATCACCATGCTACAGCCAGGGGGTGAAAACATTTACACGACCACCCAGAATTCTCTAGTAACCACCTAGCAGCATCCCAACAGCCACCCAGAACACACTAGCCCTCCTTTAACAACTACAAAAACACCTGCAGCCTACAGCCAAATCACAGCTGTGCTTAATAGTAAGATTGAATTATTGGTATAAAACTCTATTCAATGTTCTTTAAAATGAAGGTTCCAAAAGAGTGATGCCATAGAAGAACCATTTTTGGTTCCCCAAAGAACCTTTCTTAGTGTAAAGAACATTTTAAAAATTCAAATTAAATGTTCCTTCCACTAACCTTTTGTGTTATAGAAAGGTTCCATGGTTCTTCATGGAACCATAGATGCCAATAAAGAACCTTTATTTTTAAAATTACAACTTTCAAAATCAAATCTTTCTTCACACTGCCCAAACATTCAGACAACTTCAGACTTTAAGGCTTATAAATGACATTAGCTTATAAACTGTTAAGCTAAGTTTCAGAGTTCTGTCACAGTTTCTCTTAATGAACTTTACTTTTTAAGTTCGTAGACCTCTTATTAAGATCTCTCTGTACTGTTGGGAATCCCTACTTAAACATAGGCCTACATTATTTCTCGATTAATCTTTTATTAGAAAGAACTGTTGAGCCAATACGTTAAAAATTCTTCAAATTTTTCTAATTCACTAGAGTAAACCTACAACTATGTAAAGAAAAGAAGGTTGGGGTACAATGGTGGCAGATATGCATAGAAGCTCAGACGACATATTTTTTTGATATGCATCTTGTAGAAGTTTCTTATTATCAGAGATCTTGGTGTGTTAATCAGTTAATCAGATTCATTCTGAGATGATGTTCGTGGGCAACCATGGGTAAACCTCAAACCATCAGATTAATTCGTGCAGAAGAGTACGTCTGATGTACTGATGTAATAAACCAGAACAATGTCCCTCTGCAAGTAATGTACAGTTTTTTTTATAATTTCTGGCTTCAAGTCAATGAGTTTTTTGAAAGTGTCTTTAGTTAAATGCCTGAAATAAGGTCTGTGGTGAACACAAGCTCAAAATATTTTCACATTTTATTCTACAACATTTATTTTGTCAGTAATACCCCCTTGAGATTTTTTAAAAGCTTTTAGTCATCATGACTAACTTACTAACAAGTGTCTAAATGTCACTACAGAGGCTGTTGGGACATTAAATGCCATCAAG
This sequence comes from Tor tambroides, assembly GCA_021397915.2. Taxonomy (NCBI): domain Eukaryota; kingdom Metazoa; phylum Chordata; class Actinopteri; order Cypriniformes; family Cyprinidae; genus Tor; species Tor tambroides. Next base: position 14,423 of record JAFVLL020013336.1, on the reverse strand, counting down.
CCAACCAGAAATACTCATTTACTCACTCGTCGATTTCACATCCTCATTGAGCTTTAAATCAGGCTCTTACGAACTATTCTACCTCAAACTTTTGTGGAAAATATTTTTAAGACTGAAAGAGTTGGGAAGCTCAGTGATGGTTACGTTGAAGTCATGCAACCAGTTCATTTATAGTCTATGTTTAGCTTTTTACTTTTGGCCATTGTATTTAGGTAGGCTTCAACATTCATAAACGTTATGTTTAAGTGTGAAGATTATCATGATGAACAAAACATGTAAGAATCAGAAAGTTTTGTTGGCAACAGATCTTATTTTCTGTAATAATCTAAAAGCCAATGGAAAAATCCTTCTGGGTTTTTTGTCAAGGGAATCAGGGGGTCATGATATCTTCCTGGTTTAGCCTACAACTGGAGAAATTAAGTGCTATTGTTTAAAATACCACACCACTTCCATATGTCTGGATATATTGATGGAAATAGATGGAAATAATATTACATGAGCTAAAGTGCTAAACTGGGGTGCGTTTCCCAAAAGCATCGTTAGCTAACTATGGTGGTAAGTCCCATTGGACTCTATTGGTAACGACGGAACTTGCGACCATAGTTGGCTAACGATGCTTTTGGGAAACGCACCCCAGGTTCCCAACCAGGTATCTGGGGGGCCTCAGCAAACCTCCAAAGCGGCATCAAGATGGCTTTAAATAATTTCAAGTAAGATAAACAAACATTAAAGCAAACAAAAACAATTAAAATACAAGATATTTCAATTCACTTCCTCAATAACAGATTCTTTGAAAAACCACGGTTGAAAAATCTGGATTATGAAGTTGTCTAACTTTAAAAGTGTTTAAAAGATTTTCTATTGACCTGGAAAAGTAGTGTAATTTTATAAAATAGGTCACACTTTCTTTTAAGGTCCAATTCTCGCTATTAACAAACTATTAACTACAACGTTTGCCTCAATAAACTAATTTGCTGCTTATTAATAGTTAGTAAGGTAGTTGTTAAGTTTAGGTATTGATTAGGGATGTAGAATAAATGCTTTATAAGTTCTAACAAACATAAACATAAACAGCCAATATGTTAATAATAGGCATACCAATAAGCAAATAGTTAATAGTGAGAATTGTAACCAAAAAATCATGAACAACAGGAAAAGTCAAAGGGGACTTTGTCGACGTTGGGGGGTCTTAAAGTCAAAAAGGTTGAGAACCACTGTGCAAAACCTTCAATATCTAAACAGATAATACTAAAACCAGACATAACAAATCACCGACCAAACAAATTAAAAGAGATTCCTTTAAACAAAGTGAGCAAACTCAGTCAAAACATAGAGATGAGACAATCATAAACAATGAAAAAACACAACAGCCATCCAAAAACACTAACAATCACAGGAACCACAACAAAATTCCTGCTGGACATCCACAGTTTCCATAGTATATAGCAAATTCCCAGGAATATCTAGCAAATTCCCAGGAATATGACAACTTAACAATATTTCATGATCATGAACACCACATAACTGTACTTCACCAAAAACCCAACTCCAAACAAACTTCTCCAAACACCAACACACGTCCCATGATCCCACGCGCTTACCTTTTGCTGACGCATCTCCTGATGCTCTGCACTGCTTTACTCTCACTCAACATACTGCCAGAAGAAACTAGAGACCATCAAGAGTTTGAGGACATGCTCATCTCACCACAGAATTCACAGCTATCTCCAAACCTCCCGCAAAAACCTTGAATCTGACCAGGACAAAGAAAGGACAGGAAACCCTACATTTCCTTTGGAAAGTTCAAGCCCCTCCTGGGCTGTGGAGCGCACAGTGGAATTTGCTATTGCTTATCCGTAATACTGGATGTCTGAGTGCCAGTCAGCAGATACAGATGTGAACGGAGGAAAGTTCATCTAACACTGGGTGGAGTGGGGAGATTAGAATCCCATGGGACAATAATGCCCAAAATGAGAAGTGTAATGGTAGTGCATCTCATCATGACATTATTATATCCAACCAAAGAATTATGGTCCAGGAGCGTGCTTGTGGCAAAGCGACACTATTTTTAGGAGTTAAGTAGAAGTTTAGTGTGGCACTGTCAGCAAAATGCTCTCGACCTTCTTACAGACAGTAAATTCATGGAAATTAAAAGACAGCATTTTAATTCCATTGTAGCTTGTTTCTGGCAGCGACATGCCTTCTTATAGAAGTTCTTCTTTCTCTTGAGGTTTTGATGTTGATGTAATGAGGTTAAAAAGAGTCTGCACAAGAACTCTACCAGCAGACTGTCTGTTCATCTCTGTTGCTCAGTGTTTGCAACCATGCTTGACATCAGGTGTCATTTAACACAAGTTAGAGACATGTGTGTTTTATTGACACTTGTGCAACTGAATATATTCCACTATTACTTTTTAAGCCAGCATCACTATTACTATTTGAACATAATCTTAAAAGTATTAAAACTGTCATACTACACAATTTGCCCTACAAAATAAATAAATAAATAAATTAATTAATTAAATAAATAAATATTTTAAATGTAATGCTTCCTAATCATTTTATTTTTTTAACAAATGTCATGAATTAACTGATACTGAGACATGAATTGACCATAATACATAATTTCCTAAATATATGTTTTTATATAGTTTTTCTATATATAATTTTCTGTTTTATTTTTCTCTGTGTTGGATACACCACATGACTTTGATTAGACAAAAAAAAAAAAAAAAAAAAAATAATAATAAAAAATATTTTCAAATATTTAAAAGATTTTACATAAAGTGCTTAAAATGAAAGAAAGAAGGAAGGAAGAAAGAAAGAAAGAAAGAAAGAAAGAAAGAAAGATGGAAGGAAGAAAGAAAGAAAGAAAGAAAGAGAGAGAGAGAGAAAGAAATGTTATGCCAGATTACATTAAATGTAATTTAAATACTTCAAATATTTTTTACACTTCTCTACACATTTTAATCATTATTTTCAAAAGGTGTTTTCTTTTTCACAGATATCACAAATTATGTGACAATTAAGCTGACAAATGTTTTCAAATGTTTATTTTACAATAAGCGTTTCACTGCTTTTTTACATTTTATTTATTTATTTATTTTTACATTTACATTTAGTGTTTTTACACGCTCCAAATTAATTTTAAATTAGAAATTAAAAATGTGTAAAATGAGTTTGTATTCAAACCTTTTCCCACCAAATTAACCACTTTATATTTACTATTATTATTATTATTATTACATCCAACTACCCCTAAACTAAACCCAAACCCTACTGTAAGAACACGTTTTTAATTAATTACTCATTAGATAATTATGTAATTACATTGTAATAAGGATACCTTAAAATAAACCAAAAAAAATAGTCAAGTATTCAAGTATTACTCAGAATGACCCAGTAACACCCTGCTACTGCAAACAAACACATGGGTTACTCTAAGCTATGAAGTATTAATCTTTAATCTCCAGAAGAACATAAACACAGATGGTAATCAGACACAGGATGGTCATGCTCTATAGAAACTGTAACAAAAAAGCAGGGTGGGGTGGGGAAGATTTCAGCCTTGTTCAAACAACTTCCTGATGCTGTTGTTAAAAAAGTAACTTCATGTGTTGATAAGCATGAAGTGCTAAGAGGTCAAATGCAGTTTACGTTTTATTTTTGAAACGTGAGGCATTTCGGGTAAAATTTACTGGATTATCCATCGGGAATTAAATGGAGCATGAAAAGTGGGCGTAATGTACCGGAATGGAGCCACACTGCTTTCAAATGGGAGCTAATGTAATAATTGATATTAATTTTCTCTTTTTTATGTGTGTGTGTGTGTGTGTGTGTGTGTGTGTGTGTGTGTGGAATAACATATGTATTCAATTAGAAATGTGGGAAATGAAGAAGTAAACATGGAAGAAGTAAATATGGTAGTCTTGGAGGAATTCACAAATACACACACAACCACAATGTTCACTCTAATGTTCCCCCTTCTTGAAAGCACAAGAGTTCAAGTCAGCCAGCCCACAAGAAGAAGGGAACTGAAACATTTTGGGCTATTTTCCCCACCCACATTATTATGATGACATCAGTGGAAATGTATAGATGTTTCAGAGGCACTGCAAGTTATTACAAATTGATTAAAGATTAGAAGTATTTTTTTCTTTGGAATAGCACTATTCACAATAAGACCAGGAATCTGCAAAGTGGATAGTATGAATTTCCATTATGAAAGCAATGATATATCGTACCTCAGTGGCGTGTCAGACTTTCCACACAAGACTGTTTACTGCTTGAGACATTTTAACAATGTTTCCATCCACAATGACCAGAACTCGACCTGCTCTTAAGGTGTGGGTGAGTATATTAATATACTGTGTATTGTTAGCACACAATCAGGTGATATAATGTTGGAGAGGTGTCTGTCACACTGTACTAACTTACTAGGCAAGCTGAGACCTTCATAAAACTACTACACCAACAACAAATCCACAGGTAAAACCATTCAATAAAACTCTAAATAGAAACACTTTCCAGTTAGCATACTTAGCTTTTTAGCCTCTACCCGACATCCAAAAATACCTAAACTGAATGCTGATAGTCACTTTAAACTGGCTGGATAAAATACATCATCTAGCAACCAGACAAACTGACTAAAAGAAGTTACAAATGAATGTCAATTTGATTTTATAGTAAATCTTATTTGTCCAGTTCACCAGAGTTAGCTAAGCCAATGGCTAGCTAAATATCTTCACTTAAACAGGTGTTTCACTTGAAGGTTCTTACTTAAGCAAAGATGACAGCTAACAGTTGTCTAGTATTTAGTCAGTGTGTAAATCCCCTGTAAAAACTAGAATAAGGTTTTAAATGTTAGTTGCATAGCTGAGTGTCACATTAAAACACCTGTTAAAACAAGTCCAGATATGGTTTTCTGGTGTTTTCTGCACAGCTGTTCATGGAAGACTGGGTCAGAGTGATTTTCCATGCTGGTCATTATGGTAATATCAATAATTTAGCCATCCTAAATCATACATCAAACCAAACAAACTTTTGTCGGTCACTGAACATGTCAATCAAACAGTCTCTTCCTAAATGTGTAATGTCTAATTTTATGGACAAAATGTTCTATTGTTAATATTATAGTGATGTATGAAGCACAGTGCACACACTGATAAAATTGGATGTAGAAACAATTTTCACTCAAAAATTGCTAGTAAATTTCACAACTACAGAATTTTTTTTTTTCGCAAAACATACTTCAAAAATGGTTGCTTATATAATTTATTTATTCATTTTTCATTTATTTATTTATTACTTTGCACAGAAGTTGCTTTCAAAATAAGCAGTTTTTCGCTGGTCAATGCAATGAACTTCACCCTGAACCTGTTGCGAAATTTATGTGGGGAAATCTTTCATCCTTGAAATTCATGATCGTGTGAATTTCTGTTGAAATGGCTGAATTTCGTCAGTTCATCAAACAAAATGTGACCTCACCTTAAATGGGCAAAAATAAACAAATACACAGTGGACAATCTTCATGCTGCTACAAAAACATCTTTATATAAGATTAATATGCCTACACACACTAATATACTAATATAAAAGCATATATTCAGGTAAAACTTTAGATTAGGGAACACATTCACTATTAACTATAAGAGATTTCCCTCAGTTAACTCCTAATTTGCTGTTTATTGATATTAAGTAAGGTAGTTGTACGGTCACGCAGAATAAGGCATTAGTATAGCACATATTAATGCTTTATTCTGCATAACCATATTCTAGATACCTTGTATCTACAAATTTACAGCCAGTATGCTAGGAAAATGCATGCTAATAAGCAACTAGTTAATAGTGAATAGTGTTCCCTATATTTTAAACTAATTTATTGGTAACACTTCAGTATAGGGACCAATTCTCACTCTTAACTAGTTGCTTATTAGCATGCCTATTATTAACATATAGGCTGTTTACTAGTACTTATAAAGCACATATTCTGCATGGCCATATTCTACATCCCTAATCCTATCCTTAACAACTACCTTACTATTAATAAGCAGCCAATTAGGAGTTTATTGAGGCAAAAGTTGTAGTTAATGGTTTGTTGATAGCGAGAATTGGACCATAACATAAAGTGTGACCAACTTATCTCTACAAATACATGTTACAAACCAGAGGTAAGAAAAGAGTCTGTGGGCAGCAGATGCCATTATTATTTTTACTTTGCATGTACATCCTTCCTGCATTTCCTGCCTAGTAATATGTGCATATCACTTAAAAACGGAAGAACAGGAGATGAGGTACACATGTAACACAGCCTCCATCAATGGTACACGGTGTTCGTCTCAAACATCTGCCCACACAGGTTAGTTATAACAACATAGTTTCACAGTCAGTTGGATGTGCCCCCATATTCTAATGTGTACAAATGCATGTGCATCCAGAATGAAAAGGTCATGTAAACACATTTTGCAGGAGGTAGGAGTTTAGCGGTAAAGGTGTAATGTAAAGTACATTTTGTGGCCTTGAGAACGGCAGGGGTTTTCCCATCAAAAACAGTATGAATGAAAAACACAAGGACATTTTCTTTACATTCAATCCACATCTTACATTTTATCTGGAGTCGAATTACAGATTATATGTGGGCAACACTCATAAGCACTATTGTATTTTGTGGGCACCATGTGGGTGCGCTTCAGTCCATCACCACAAACTACCCACGTTTTTACTGTACGTCTTAAAATCGGCAAGAAATCACAATCCTGTTTACATTTTGGATACAATATTGTTTACAATATTGCAGTAACTTGTAGGAATGAATGGTTTTGCAATAGCTTTGCGATTTTAATATTTTAAGCACTAGTCGAACCAAAAAGAAGTTTAAACAGCAAATAATCAATACCAATAATCAATGTAGCCGCAGACTATCAGATTATGGATTTCTAGGAGGACTACAAAAGCACAAAGGCAAAGAAACCCACATACTTACTTGTTACAGAAATCTTGGATGCACATCTTCACATGCGACTGTTGCAAATGACCAAAGGAGCGCATTTTTTTCACAGAAAGAGCCATTTGTACTGGCTGATGTTTGTCACCATGTTCTCTGGTTGATGCTTGGCACACAGTCGGAAGTTCAGCGAGTTTGTTGAGGGTTCATGCACGACTGATAGAGCGGAGGCGAGTGGAGACGGCCTGTGATCTCAAGCTCATGCACAGTGCAAGTCATTTCCTCTCAGGGCCCACATTGGCGTAGTCTTTGTCTGTGTCACGAAGTCACTTCCTTTTGGTGGCTGTATGGACAAACTGATTGGCCGAAGTTCTCAGGACTTGAATTTAACGGCAGGGACTTTCCACATTTTTTAACATGAAATTTAACATGAAACGAGGCGGCTAGTCTGACAAGCTTGCAACAGCGTTTGTTGACTCCTAGAAATATGTACATTTGTGTAATCAAAGACTACTAAAGTCTGAAAACAGAAGTATGCTGTGAGAAACTTCATGGTTGAGTTCGACTAGACAGTTGTCCATTAGTGGTTAGTATCACTATTAGTACTGCTCATATTAAGGTTAGAGATTTGAACAAACCCTAATCTTAAATACTAAATTTTGACTCTGAAACTGTTTCTGCTACACAAATTGTACCTCAAATGTGTCCTATTACTTTTCCAAGTAATAAGATTTACAATTGTCACAAAAATGAGCAACAAAGTCCAGAATCCTCAAGCCAAATATCGGTCGGAAACTTTTTGACCAATTAGCACGCACCTAACTACCAAGAATAGCCTTATGTATTCTAAATAAATAAATACATACTTTACATTTTGAATGCCAACTGTCATATATGGTCAGGTTCCTGAACATGTGGTAAATGCAGGTGTTCCCACAGGTAAACAAAGCGTTTCTTACTTCCTTTTTATGAACACTGATGCCTGTATTATGTAGACCAAACTACATAAAATCATGACACATGACACACAGCTGACCAAATTCGTAATACAATCTTAAGCAAACTGTTTTGCATCAGACTTTACAGAGAACTACAACTCAAATTCAGTTGCCTCAGTTATTCGTCAAAGTCTAGTCAGATTTACGTCTATAGCGCTTTTCACAATTCTCATTCATTTCACATGTGCTTTACAGAAAATCATGATGCTAATGTTTACAATATCTTAATTTCTTCATGACTTATTTAGCTGGACAATAATATAGTTACATTTTGCGATGACACAAGCAATCACGCAGTTGCTATATAGTATATATTGCGCGTACATCCAACTTTGTATAAAAATCTGGGCCGGAATATAGTTAAATTTTACGACGACACAAGCAATCAAACAGTTGCTATATTTTACGTTGCGAGTATATCCAACTTTATATAAAAATCTGGGCCAAAATATAGTTGCATTTTGCAACAACACAATCAATCAAGCAGTTGCTATATAGTATATGGTGCGAATATATCCAACTTTATATAAAAATTTGGGCCAAAATATAGTTACATTTTGCAAAAGAATAAAAAACGAAGCAGTTGAGATTTGTATTGAGAAGTGTAATCATGAAGTTAATAAAATACTAAGTTTAATCTATCAAATAGAAACACAATTAATCCATTTATTGTAAAAAAAAAGGACACAACAGTGTCTAACAGAACATGTTTTTTAACTCTACTTAATGCTGTATATGTGACACTCAACACTATCCAAATGATCTTCAACCGATCCGTACTTCAAAACCACTGAATAATGACACAATTATATGAACTACAGTAGTTTGCCATACCAATTACAGCGCTGGCTCCATAGCCTTACTATGACAATACAGATTTGGTTTCATTTAGGAAAGGAAAGTGTACCTTCTACAACATCCTCTAAAAATAAAAACGAGCAGAAATCCCCTGAAAGAAGATGCAAACTCAAACAAGTTCCTTCTCTTTTTCATCAGTTCGGAGGGATGTACACTAGTTACATCACCTCTCTGTATCCCCATGATCTACTCCAGTATTTTAAGCCAAAGGCAAAATCTGTAAAGCAACAATTAACAAAATACCAGGCGTCATGAAGATGAGTTTGTTTCAAATTAATAAAAAGACTTACCCATTGAGATTATCTAATGGAGCTTAGCTTGTGTGCTTAATGTTAGTGGTTAGTGAGCACAAGTCCACTTCCTCTCTGCTGCACTTGAATATGCTATTTATGATCCTCCCATTTACAACTCTGCCTTTGTTCTGTTGCTCATCAAGAGCTGGTTTCAATCAGCCATGCCACCCACTGAACATCTCAACACATCGATGAGTGTATGCATGATTCTTTGTACTGCATAAGTTTCATATTCAACTTACACTTCCATATTCTACCAATTCAGTTCAATGGAAAATCTTGTTTTAAAGGTTGTATGTGCCTAGCTATGGAAACTACTGCTAAATGCATCTATTACAGGCAAAAATATATATATATTTGTCTCATATGTTACATCATTCTCATTGAGCAATTAGTTTTACATTTCCTGAAAGAATGCTAGTGGCTGCAAGATAGCTGAAGAAAAAGTGTCAAAGTTTTCACTAGCTTTGGGTTTTAGTTCTGCATAAATAAAATGTTGCATCAGACATGTGCTGCTTTTGACCTGTATTCTGTTGGCTGTGTATTACGGGAATCAGCATGCAATGCAACAGCATATTTGAGTCATAAATGGTGACTGTATGGTTAAATATAGATAAGAAAATAAAATGACCAGTAACAATTCATTATGCAAATAAGTGCAATAATGAATGCAATGTAATAGCTGTAGAACTAGTAATGATGTTGGTTACATCTTGATGTCACAGTCAGTGGAAGTCAATGGAAGATTTTCCATCAGTTTATCATTATCATTATCATTTATCATTAATCTTAACAATAAAATAAAATAAAATAGCACACATAAGCCTGAATTAATTGCAAATGTTAAAATGGTTCTACTTAGGTTTACAAAATGCCATAATGGTTGTTTATTGATTGATTGATTGCACATTATTAATACTCATGAAAATATACTACCTATGAACCCCATTTGACATCTTAAAATCACCATGAAATTTAAAATGAATATTTATTTATTTATTCACATAATTTTTTTTGCTCATCTTTTTACCTGTTACTCACATGAGATTTCAGCAATTAGTACACAATTCAATCAAGTCCCAATAGTCAAAAACAATATCCTTACATTTTTTTTCATTACATTTTCAATAAGTAACTTAGATATATGTCAATAGGGCAGAAAAGAAAGATCGCCATTTCTGTCTCATGCTAATTTTAAAATATTTTGCCACTTCTGTGATTTAAATAATGGGCCATATAAATAATTAAATAATTATTAAATTATTTATACTAAATAACTGACACAAAATCCAAATAACTTTTTTTTGGCAAAGACTATTTACACAAACTCCACTCACTATTGTCTGGTTGAACCACACAAAATTACAAAAGAAAGGATCTGGTAACATGAGTAGTGTTGTGAAGAGAAAAGATAGTGGCTTTAGCTTTGATGTGACTAACTAACTTTTCAAAGAAAATATTCAAAAAGTGGAAATAAAGTGCCTAACGGGTTTAAGGGTGGACTAAAGGGACAGTTAGTGCAAATAGCCTCTGCCTTAAAATAAAACCAATACATAAAATCAGATTAAAAGCAACAGTTGACTGAAAAAACAACACAAGCCCACAGACAGAGGAAGTACTATAGAGGCCGTGTGGTTGTAGACTTCCAGCAAGTGGCATGTAAATGAGCACAGTGAAGTGAGAACTGACTGTTGAGTGTCTTAATGTCTTTTTTGTTTGTTTTCCATGTATCTCACCACCATCTTCCACCCACATGTCTATTCAAGAACATCTGAATAAAGAGCCAACATGAAAAACAGAACAGAAAGCGAAATAAAAAAAGACCAATTAGTAGGTAAACCATACCATGGAAAAATCAAAATAGTTTTATATAAATCGTTTTTGTTTATTTTCGGTCTATATGTTTTCTAACACAAATCTTATAGCAACAGAGGAAAACGATGAGTCAAGACCCAAATGACCCAATGACACAAACTTTCCACTTGAAGGATGTTTATGATTTTCAGGCTGCATACGCAATAGCTGTATAGAAATGCTACAAAATGCAGAATCAGCAGTGTATCTTTTTATACGAAACTCAACTTTGCTGACTATCACTCTATTCAAAGTGTATTTCAAAGTAAGTTTTAGCACACTAATATCATCCTGGCTAACAAGGAACGTTCTCAGAACGTTCTGGCAAGGTTCTCTTATGTTATGATCAAAAGTTTTTCCACGTAACATTTAATTTTTTAAGTTCAAGTTTTTTGGTCTTTAATAATGTTCTCAAAATGTTATTTAAACATCACTCATGGAACTTTTTAAAAAATATATTTTAGCTGGATGTTCACTTGTTGAACATTTTTTAAAATTTTACCTCTTGTTTCAGCAGTAGAACATTCCCTTAATGTTCATATAACTTCATGTAATTAAAAAAAATAATAAAAATGGGCATGTTAGCAAAACATTCTTGGAACATATATTTTGTTAGCTGGGATGTAGTAGTGGATTCTTTTGTACACGATTAGTGACTGTGAGATTGCCAAGTAAGATGTTTATTATTGTTTTTCCTAAAATCAAAGGGAAATATATTAATAAGTATGTTGTTGAAGCCTAAATTCCTTAAATCTTGGTCTAAAATGCCAGGACCAAAAAGGAAGATGCCAAAGGCTTAGGGTTTAGTTGGCTAACATGTTTCAGTCAGTGGTAACACTTTATTTGAAGGTGTCCTTGTTACACATGTTACATGTTCTTATTGTTATAAAAACAATAAATTATGCATAATTACATGCAAGTAACCCTAAACCAAACCCTAATCCTGACTCTAACCATATAGTAAGTACATGTAGTTAATTAATATTTCCCAGTAATTAAATGTATAATTACACCGTAACAAAGACGTGTAACCCAGTCAGCAGTTAACTGTAATTAACACAGAATAGCATACAGTACACAAAGCACTAGTAGTAGTCGTTAAAGACACTAGATCTAAAATTGGTCCACTGGAATCAAGAATTGGTGAATTGGTTATTAAAAGTGGTCAAAAAGTATGATTACTGCATCATTCACTAAATGCAAATGGCTCTAATTTCCATAAGCATCTGGACAAAACGCAGACAGAGACTTTCAGTCAACTTCCTGTGTGATATTCTATTCTTAAAATATACTACTGCTCAACATATTAGTGTTGGTAAGATGTTTTTGAAATAGTGTCTTCTGCACACCAAGTTTGCATTTATCTGACCAAAAATAAAACTTCAATATTATGAAATACTATTACAATTTAAAATAACTGTTTTCTATATGAATATATCTTAAATTTAAATAATTCGTGTAATGCAAAGCTGAATTTCAGTTCCTTTAATGCAAAGCATCATTTCTCCTGTTTTCAGTGTCACGCGATCCTTTAGAAATACTTTTTTTTTTCAGGATTTATTAGAAAGTTTAAACAGAACAGCAATAATATGAAATAGAAATATGTAACGATGCAAAATCCAATCCTTTCTAAACAAATGTAGCTATGGAAAAATTACTGACCCCAGATTTTTGAATGGTATTATATGTCTTGCCAAAAATTAGATAAACTAAACTGTCAAGTTCATTCTGAATTTGTGCATTTATCTCACAGTATATATATATATGTCCACTTCATGTAATGTGTTTTTTTGCTCTCATTACTGTAGCCTGTTTAATGGAATATTTTGGGTTAAATACTGGTCTAATAGCAGTTAAATAGCAAAGTGGTTTCTTTGTGTGGCCTACCAAAAAAAAGCCACATCACAGGAGCCCTTGACTTCTGCAGATAATGAACATCAGACGGTGCACTGAAGTGGGTCATGAAAGCAGAACCACTAATTATTGCCTATTAAAAGTAGTTAAGTCGCAGCGAAGGCACTTTGAGTTATCTCAGGAGGTAGGAAGGTACAAACGAATCTGATTAAATTAATCTTTTTTGATGAAGCCATATTCTAGATTAACTTTTCATGTTAATCTTGGTTTTGATGTGTTTGCTTTGTACTGAATATCTGTGTATCATTATATTGTTTTGAAAGAGATTCATTAACAATTGAAGTGATGCGTAAAGGAAGTGAAAGTGTGTCCGATGCAAGTCAACTCACATCTCAGGGTGCGACTGACACATGTCTTTAGCCCACGCATCTGGGACCGGTTTCTATTATTATCTTCCATTCAAAGGAAGTATTTACAATGACTCGTAAATCAAATATGGTGTCAATAAAATAATAACAATAATAAAAGAAAGTTATTACATTACAAGTCCGTCTTATCACTTACCTCCATAATCTGAAAAGAGAGGAAGCTTGGGATTTTTTCTGGATTTCTGTTAAAACTGTTTGCAAACATAAAATATATATTTACATTTTATTTAGATAATATATTTCCATAGAACTGTATTTGTATTGGGAGTTATTGGCATGAAGAGAAAGTCCGAGACACTTTTGTTTCTCATATCCCCTCTCGGCTTGATGCATTATTATATAGTTTTTCTCTGTCAAAACAAAGTGCACAAAACATGTCAGGTTAGCTCAGTACTCTACAGCAGGGATAAAAGGAATCCACTAACAGGAATTACACACCTTGTTCTAGTCAATGACGCCACCTGCTGTTGGAGACACATACTGCATAAAAAAAAAAAAAAAAAAAAACTTCAGCACACTTAACTTTCCTAATTTTCTTCCTCTGCTTATTTCTTTTTGTTTTAAAGAACAGTTTACCACATATGAAAATATGTAGAAAATGTACTCACCCTCAGACCATCCAAGGTGTAGATGAGTTTGTTTCTTCATTAGATTATGAGAAATGTGGTGAATGGGTGCCGTCAGAATGAGAGTTCAAACAGCTGATAAAAACATCACAATAATCCACAAGTAATCCACACCACTCCAGTCCATTAATGAACTTTTGTGAAGCCAAACATCATTTTTAACTATAACATACGACTGATCCATCCATAATATATGTTTCTGTAATAAAAATGTCATGAATCAGGACAGAAATATGCACAGATAAAGCACCGTTTAGAAGCAAAAACAGTCTAAAACAGCTCTAAACAAATATATGGGTGGATTTTGGTGTTAGAGGACAACAGGAGATGGACTTTTTCACTGGAGGAAGCGTTATTATGGTTTATGGACTCGTATTTTGGCTAGAAGTAACGGTTTGAAATGAATGAAATTAAGTTTGAAATTAAGTGATGTAATGCTACATTTCTCCAAATCTGATGAAGAGTTGTTAAATTGAGTGATTTACTCAGCTGGGTCCAAACAACACTGACTGCATATATATATATATATATATATATATATATATATATATATATATATATATATATAT
>JAFVLL020013334.1:0-20628 GCA_021397915.2 Tor tambroides | reverse complement strand
TGCTGTATCATGAATAAAACACAGCTGCTGACCAATCAGAATCGAGGAATGGAACTAACCGTTTTATAAATATATATGTATTTGCACTAATCAGTTATTCCACAAGGTGCCAACACTCACAGGCCCTACTCTTGCTATTTCTGTAGTATGCATACTGTGCACAGTATGCACATTTTTATGCATGTTTTCCAGGATGACCTGTTCCATTCCAAAATAAGCTCTATACAACAGAACAGACTGTGAAGAATATCCCACAATACAGTTTATTAGTATTTCGTACACTGCTCTTTTGTTCACTCCTGTCTGGATAGTGATAAAGTTCCTTTAACATGCAACAGTAGCTATGTTTCCATCCAAAGTTGTGAATTTAACTTTTGAGGAAAATTAGAATTTTGTTTTTAAAATTGCTGCAACTGGGGATGCATGTGGCTCTTTTTCATACATAATAAATTACTTGCCTCAGAGCATAGAGACAAAACACAAACTGTGCCGTGTTATCTTGCATTCAGAGGCGGATGATGTTTAGGAACGCAATTTTGCACATTTAAGATTTTATGCACATCTTGGCATTTACATCTAGTTGGGCTGGGTTTTGACACAAATTTCAGGATTCGAATCGATTCTGACAAACAAGCTTTAGATTTGTTTCGATTTTCGATTCAATATCAATTATTCTGGATATATATCAGGCACAGTACATGCCAAATTTTCTCAAGGAAGAAAAAATCTCTCAACGAATGCTGTAAAATACATGAGTCAGTTGGTACTACATTAATATTAAAGATTAAAATGAACTGATTTATATACAAACGCTTAAATTACATTTGTTTTACACTGTTTACAAGCTGTTATATCTTTCCGCGGTTGAAACACTGATTGAGAGATTACATGAGACAGGATATAGATTTTAAGCTAAACTGTTTTGTTTAACATGCCTTCGGATGTATATTCATGTTTATTTTCGTGCTGCACCGCTACAGCGATCTGTCACTCCGCATTAAACAGCGCCAAAACTGCATTTATTGTTTGATTACCGTAATAAAATATAAAGAAATTTAAATCTGAGACTTTTTTTTTTTCATATCAAAAGTTACAAAGCACAAAGCTCATTGCAATTTAGTGGATAGGAGGTGCACTACATTGTTCTGTTCATTAACTGAAAACAGGCTAGACTAATCAATTCTTGTGATTTAAAAATTGATATCATTTTGTAAAAATGAGAAACGATTATAATCGAGAAATCAATATTTTTTTTTTTACCCAGCCCTAACATCCAGTGCTTGGGTTTTTTGTGCAATATTAAAAAATTTGCATAGCTACTGGAGTTAATTTTTTTTTTTTGTGTGTGTGCACTAACTAATCTGTTCTTTTGTTCTGTTTCCCAGTGTGCACTGCAATTATGGCTGCGCTATTGTCACTGCTGATCAAAGCGTGGCTGACGTCATGAGGACGATGGCGGTCGTGGGTCATTGCTCCTCATGCCCCAAGCCTTTTTTAAGCTTGCGTCAGATGGAGGAGCACAAAGAGCTCCTGAAACATGAGGTGAAGAGGGTCCGCAGCCTGGACAGGGCCCTTCTTTATTACAGCAACTACAGTGAAATCCAAATCGCTCAGAAGGCCACAGCATGCGGGAGCAAATCAGAAGGGCCTTCAGCTAAGCGAAAAAGACTGGCCAGCATAGAATCCCAAGGCGAACCAAAAAAGTGGTTACAGCTCGCCTGGTTCTGTGAATGCGGCCTACGCTTCACAGAGGAGGATCAAGCGAGAAAGCACCTCCAAGCCGCCAATCAGATCTTTCACAAATGTGCGGTCTGTGGCAAGCTAATGGGTGAATCGTCCATAGCGCGCTTGCATATGAGCCGGTTCCACGGTGGTGCTCATTTGTCCAACTTCCTCTTCCACTGCAGACAGTGCAAGGTGGAAATGCCAAGGATGGAAGACATCATGGCTCATGTTGGCGTAAGCCACAAAGGGCACAGCTACTACCAAGAAAGAGAAGACACAGCAGACGATTGCATCTCGTCTAGTATGTCCCCCAAACCGTCCACCAGCACAGAAACCAAAATGACCGGGCCGAACGGTTCCTCTTGTGCCCCGCCTCCCAAAGCCGAGTCTTGGCTTTGTCGGATGTGCGAAGACCTCTTCGACTCTGAGGCAGCGGTGCGGAAACACTGTGGCGATTTGAGCAGCCACAGTTTCCAGAGGTTTGCCTGTGGTCACTGTCCGCAGAAGTTTTTTAAGGACTCCACCCTGCGGCGCCATTGCGCCAATGAGCACGGTGGCGACATAGTCCTCCGCTACTTCTGCGGGCTGTGCGATAGCATGCTGTACGACACCGAAGAAGAGTTTCAGGAGCATTACAACAGTCTGCACAGCCGAGATTACTACTGCTTGGAAGCGGCTCAGAATAATTCCCAAGCAGCCACAGAAAACACAGCTGAGAGTCTGATAGCGAGTACAAGCCCTCTGCAGCTTTGTCTTTGCATGGGCTCTGAGAAATCCAAGGAGGAAAGGAAACCTGTATTCATGAAGTGCATGAAACAGTTGGCCAATGAAAATAAATGCAGTTACTGTTGTCGCCAGTGCGATAAAAACACGCCCACCTACGCCGAGATGAAGACGCACATCCTCCTGACGCACAAGACCCAGGGCAATGAGAAGAGTTTTGACGTTCTGTGCACTGTTTGCTCACAGAGCCACAAAGATATTCCCAGTTTCCATTCACACTTCCATAAACATCACTGCCAGTCAAAACCTTGCGCTTCTTCTCGACCCAGCGGCGCAGATGAGAAACCGGCCACCGCCGCCAGCATAATAAACGCAGAGGAGATCTTCCCTCAGAGTAATGGTGAGGTTTCCATTTAGTGTCTGGGTGGATATCAAGTTACTGGCTTGTTTTTCCCCCTTAATGATGACTCCAGCTGAATGATAGATCAATTAGCCCTTCAAATTCCTGCTATAATCTAACATAATTCTCATACTTCCTTTATGGTATTTCATAGCTTTCATGACTTTCTTGGCCTGTGTAATAAGACTCATATATGAATATACAAAAATTGTATTACTTTTTTGGTTACACTTTATTTTAAGGTGTCCTTGTTACAGTGTAATTATACATTTAAGTACGGAGTAATTAATTAACTGCATGTACTTACTGTATGGTTAAGGCTATGATTAGGGTTACTTGCATGTAATTATGCACAATTAATTGTTGTTATTATAATAGTAAGAATATGTAACGCATAACAAGGACACCTTAAAATAGTGTTACTTTTTTTTCTCTCTCTCTCTAGTGGAGGAGTTTCAAGATGTAAAGAATGTCATTACCTCAAGTATTCTTGATGTTAAAAAAGAGGTGACTGTTTCAAAAGATGATGATGATGGTAGGTTTTCACTATCCACTGGTTTTTATTCGTTTTGGCTAGATTTGGTACTTCAGTAATATTTCATTTTAGATTTGCAATGTTTCAATGTAGTACTGAGTTGATTTGCTAATATTGATTTGAATCATCACAGTACCTGGAAACAATCTTTAAGTGCCAATTCATATTTCTCTTTAGATACATTTGATCAGGACATGAAACTAGCTTTGGCTTTGAGTTCAGAGGAGGCCAGGAAATCAAAAGAGCTGGATATTGGTGGGTCATCATAATCTTGTCATATTTTTGTAAATCTTGTATTTCCGAAGAGTGTAGACTAAAGGCTGTACTGTTTTTATAGTATGAGCTCATTGAGAGTATGCAGTTCATTCATTAATCAGATGCTTATTTTGCCAGCTTTACATGCATGACGAGTATTGTCATGGTGGGTATGTTTCCTTTTCGTGGAGCTTAGGCTCAGTGTGATATTTATATATGTAATAGATGTGATTTTTGGCAGGGTTCATGAGCACATGTATGGTGCCGTGTTTTGGCTGGGTTTTGTTTTATGGTTTGGGTGTAACAGCACAGATGTTGAATGTTGTCACTGCAGCATCATCAAATTAGTTTGATTAATCACTGGCTGAAAGACTTACAGATCTGAATACAGAAGTTTCTTAAATTTGATCTCTACATTTTTTTTTTTGTAACCTATTAATATATATATATGTATGTGTGTGTGTTTTGTTTTTTTAAATAGTAGTTACTAATTTTTGCATTTTCTTATTTTGCAGAGATGGAAGAAGCCTTGAAAAGAAGCTTACAGGAATTTTGATCAGGGAAGACAATTTGACAGTTTCTGTTTTCCCATGTTGTTCATGCACTGTAGTGATTAAACATTTATTTTATTTTATTTCTTTCTGTATTTTTATTGTTTAAATAAAGGAAAGTAATTAAAGCATATCTTGCCTGTTCCTGTGTTCTGGTTATTGTCTTTTCTGTGATGTCATTTTGGCCCTTGACCCTTGAAACGAATCCCACCCTGCTTTGAAATCCCTGAGGTGAACTCCTCCAGTCATTTGTGTCTGAAGGAGTGTATTACCAAGGGAAGTTCCAGCCCATGTTTGGAGAGGTTATTCAAGACCGCTAGAAACCGCTAGAACCTGGTCGATAGAGCTGCGAAGTCCGATTCATTTCAACGAATCGGTTCTTTTGGACGATTCACTTCAACAAACAGGTTCCATTCACTGAATCTTTTGAGTCGGCACACAAAGTTGTCAACGTGTATCAAATTGATTAATATATGACTAAATTTAATTATTTAATATCACTGTATACTATCATCACTAACATCTCGCATCACTTTAATATTATAAACTAGGGATTCGGCTGTGTGCAATTTTGACGCTGTCACTGTCTAACTACAGCACTGGTTATGTTTTATGCCAGATAAATGGCTCACATGCTTGAAAAAGATTGTGTTGAATGTTTATAGCTCAAGATTTCACCCACTTTACAGTTACACAGTTCAGTGATTCGTAAACGCTGTGCGAATCGATTCGACCGAATCATGCAAAGAGTGGCTGATTCATTCGCGGACCGGACTTCGCTATATTGCTCGGGTGGTCCGGTACGTTATATCCTATAGGTCACTGCACCCGTGAAATCATTCATTAACGCGACTAGCAGCTATGGCACAAGCGAAAATTAACGCTAAAATGAACGATGCATCTAAAGGCAAATTCACCCGAACCCTTTCGATGGCGGACCGGTCCGGACGCTTACTGGAAAGTCTGGATCAGATCGAGACGAGGTAAGATATTGATTGCCGGATCGGTACAGATTAAATCCAGAAACATCCATCAAGTCTTGACTCGTTCAAGTCACTCGCCGCAACTGAATACGAGTTGTGTGGATTAACATCTGAAGTTTTGAGAATACTGTCAATACAACCATTCATCGTACAGACATTAATGTTTGTGACATTAGCCTACATAAGTATGCATTCGTCGAAGAGAAAACGTAGGTTTTGCGATTAATTCACCGTGTTCTTCAAAATTTCTTGTATTGAATTTTAATAAATGCAAAACATATTCTGTTTGTAATCTGTGAATATAACATTTTCAAATAGTTTTGTTTGCAACGTACGTCTATAAGAACGATTAAAAAAAATCATATTGATAACACTTTACAATAAGATGTCATTTGTTAACATTAATGTATTAACTAGCATGAACAAACAATGAACGATACATTTATTACACTATTTATCTTTGTTAGTTAATAAAAACAGTTGTTCATGTTAGTTCACAGTGCATTAAAGTTAAAAAACGCAACTTGTGATTTTAATAGTAATGCTGAAATGAACATTAAATAAGATTAATAAATGCTGTAAAAGTATTGTTTATTCTTAGTTCATGTTAACTAATGAACCTTATTGTAAAGTGTTTTAGCAGTTTTTTTTTATGTTGTTGAGTTCAAACACCTCTTAATAATGCAATACTAACATGCACAAGATACTGTGAAGGTGGATTTTGACCTTTCAGTTTTTAGAACAACTGTAATTGTAAATTATGGCCAAAAACGTTGTTTATGTGCATGTTACCTTGTTCATTTTTGTTGCTGGGTGTTTTCATTGGCTTGTGTTTCATAATTGGCTATGTAAGCCAGTTTGCAGCTGGGTTGTGTCTCGTAATGATTGGAGTAAATCTCTCTCAGGGTGGAGGCTCTTCGTGAGGAAGCCACTGCTATGGAGCAGGAGAGAGAGTGCTTAATTGAGATGATCCAAGCCTTACAGAACAGTCAGGAAATGAGGAGCATTTGTGATGGTACGCCTTTCGTACTGCGTGACGACCGTTTGTGGCCTCTAACATATAAACATCATTTCAACTTTTATTTCAGGGGAAAGGGAAGAGCTCTCTCTGACTGCCTCCAGACTCCTGGGCAGGACATTAACGGTGAGCATTTCTGTGGATACGATCCGAAACGACCAGCAGGAAGAGGCCTTGAAGAAAGCCATGGCCATTATCGATGAGATCGCTGGTAAAGTGCTGGAGGACATGGAGGGGGGCAGAAAGCGTCTGCAGGCCCTTCACGCCGCCTGTGTGACCGAGGCGCCTCCTGTGCCCGTGGACCAGAAGTTTCAGAGCGTCGTGATCAGCTGCGCCCTGGAGGACCAGAAGAAGATCAAGAGGCGCCTCGAGACCCTCATCAGGAACATGGACAATGCGGAGAAAACCATTAAAATTATGGATAACCAGAAAGTTGATCGTTCCAGTCTTACCAATGGCAAATAGAGGCTGAGGGACTGACGAGCGCCACATGTGCCTTTGATAAATAGATTTGCAGGTTTTATTTCCACTGATGGCATCTTGGTCTTATGCGTATTTATTTTGCTTTTACTGCTATGCTTTTCACTTACAGAAAAAGTGCTATACTAATCATAAACCTTTAAATTATATTGACCACTGACAGTTTTGTTTGTAATGTTTATGATTTATTAACTAATATGAAGCAATGCAAAATCACTGCAGTTCCATTAGGATCTACTAGCATTCCCGCTGGAAGCCCCATGAATATGATTTTCCTGGCTTGTGATTATTTTTAGAGCAGCTGCATATGGTTTTCTCGCTGGCTCTGTACATTCTAATGAGGACCTTTGGCTCTCAGCTTTCTGGGAATTTCACATTGGGCTGTCAGGTTAGTCTTCACAGTGAAGAAAACATTAGAATGAAACGCAAACGAGTTTGGATTTGTAATCACTTTGTTAATGGCTCTTAAAAATGAGCTCTTTTAACACGTTTAACCAGGGTTTACATGTTTTCAGTTGTTTGGGATTAGGTTAGGCCATTTCTGCCTGATTCATTATTTTAAAACCAGTAATGAGTGCAAAATGATATAGAAATTGACAACTTTTTCCAGCCTGGAAATCACAGGTTTTCTACAGTCGATGGATTTTCCATTTTATGACAATGTTAAGTTTGCAGCTGTATAAGCCAATTCATAAAATGGTAAACATTAATTAAGCCCTTGTGTTAAGGCCCAGTGATTATGTCACAGTGAAGGGCTGTTGTTGGGCACAACACAAGGTGGATTATTGCTTTTGTTAAATGGTCACAAAAGCTTTATGACAAAAGATGCCAATATTCAAAAAATATTTATTATTATTAATAGTAAAAATAGGTTATGAGTGTGAGTAGGCTGTTTACAGTTGCCATGCCACCAGAATTTAAAGTCAGAACTATCCAACTCAGTTACAGTCTAGGTTTTCTTTGACACTGTGGATAGTTATTTATGGATTTATTTTTTTTTAAAGTATTTAAAATATTCACAACACTGTTTTGTAATCACGCATGTGCAACGTTGTCACAGTACGATAAAAAAAAAAAAAAGTACAATAAAACTCAATCATTTACAATAGACTCTTTATTTTGTCCTTTTCTGACAACCACTCAACAAACCAAAAGCCAAGTGTGACCTGTGGAGTTGTGTGGCACACAGACAAGTCACAGAATGATCCCAGCAGACCTTTAATCATAGTCAAAAACCACTTCCGATGACACTTCTGCCGACTAAAAAAAATACACAGGTAGTAACAGGTGCTGCTGGCATACTCTCAACGTCTAATAAAACGTCATGAGAGAAATGAAGCAGTTCTTGTATTAGAAATCATGATAATTGTATCCTTACTGTATATTTAAGATAACCAAGCAATAACATGATCAGGAATTATATTAAGATAAATAAAGTGCCTTTAGTTCATCGTAGTGTCGCCATCATTTCACTGCAACGGATGAGAAAACCAACAACATAAGCTGATGAGCGCTGTAAACATGAAGGCCGTTGTGGCCAAGTACCATGATTCCACACTCAAACATAAATGCAAGGCATGCGATTCATGAATGAATACAATCAATCAAGAGTCAAGCCACATGAAACAGAGCATGGCAAGAGAAATCCCTCTCACTGGAGCACGAAACCTGCTCAAACTCATCAGACATCATCATATCAAAACAACAGGGAAGTGTGAGGAATTCTGCAGCATCCTCTGATTGATTCAAATATAAAACTCAAGAGAGGGAATATTGGGTTTTTGGACCCAAATTGAGTAAAACATTAAGCATTTTCGGTAACATCAAACACGATCAGTTGTGAGTCTTGTGCGTTTCTAATGGCTTTAGTGGTTAAGGCTCTGGGACTTTGGGAGGCTAGTTTTCGTTTTGTAGTTTCAAACACACAATATATACTTCGGAAATGTTTCTTGGTGGATTCCTGTACATATACTGTATATATAAAGCCCAATACTGCGCTGAACATCAGTGCAATGTAGTCCAAGATTAAACAGGTGATGGGTGACGTATCATTGGTAATCTTGGTCATCTGTAACCGTTACTTTTTAAAACTTTAAAGTGAGTTTTAGATATTGATAGTAAATTCATGGGTCTGAGTGGATTCTGAATGTGTATTTACTTTCCAACCGATTCCAGTGATTCACATTTAACAGACGTCATGTAGATGCAGAACTTCAAGCTGAGTGTTTCATTTTTCATGAAGGCAAAAATATGTACGCAACATAATTGGTGCACATGTAAATGTTAGCAGTGAGAAGGGCTGGGCGATATATTCACTGTACAGTTATGATGATTTCAGTTTAGTGTTACTTTGGCCCTAACTGTCCTACAGAACAGCTAATTAGACATGTTCACAATCTATCATCAGAGTTATGAAAGAGATGCATCAGATTTACACTTCAGTTGCAATAGCAGTATTAGAGCTGGTAAGATATACAAACTGTCAAATTGAAGAAAAAAAACAAAGCAATACTTTATTGATATTTTTAAACTAAAATAATCTTCAATTACATTTAAGAGTTAAAATGTTATATAAGAGTTATATTATTAAATAGAATTCTTTCTGTTCATTTAGTGAACGGTGTGAAAACACGCCTTGATTTTTACAGCATTTTGATGCATAATTTGCTACGACAGCGTTTTGGTTATAATGCCTGTTTTATGCCATTTCAATGTCATCTTCATAAAGGCTTAATAACATCAAGTAATTCTAATAGCGATATCGCCCAGCCCTAGCAGTAAGTGTGTGCCGTTTTACGCTGTAATATCTGGCGGTGTTGCCAGTTGTCAGTAACCGAATAAAAGAAAAAAAAATTAAAAAGTAACTTTTCTTTATCCCATAAGAACACCTTTCTATAATCCCATCTCTTGCATTTGGTATTGTGTTAGAATACGACAGAACTTCAGAAGAGGACGCTGATGCATATCGATGACGTTGAGTTCATCTGAAATATGTAAAACTCTGACATGTTCAACCATTTACTAACACTATTTACATCTCTTACAAGTGCGTAGAGTTTAGAAACATTTTGGCACTGTGTTAAATGTTATGAATTTAAGTATAAGTCATTACTTTACTACCTTTTCCATACAAAAATACCTATAAGAACAAACGCATTGAAACTCGTGACGACGTTCATATAAGAAACAACAAATGAACATAACTTTTAAGGGAAGATTGTGATAGCAAATGATGCATCTCCATCAATACAAACATACTGCACAAACGATGGACAGTCCAAATGCACAGATGGTGTGTTAGAAATCGTATTTTTTTTTTTTTAGAGAAAATTACCCTGCTGTTTACCACATGAAATAACTCACCAAATATTTAACTGTGAGAAAATATATTCGCTTCTCATTCAAATTTTGAGCCACAATCATTGTTAAAATGGGAGGAAGGGCAGTGTCCAAAAGATTTACTGGTCAATACAAAAAAAAGCTCAACAGACCTCCAATGTATGGTTTTGCGACTCTGTGAGGCTGCTAACGGCAGAAACACTAGTGTTGTCAGCCAGCAGAGGGCGCCAGCGGCCTGCAGCAGGAGTCCATGACATGATGACACACACATTATGACAGATCTGCTCTGGATCACACACCTTCAGAGCGGACGTGGGGCTTTTCTTGAACTCTAGGTGGCGCTAACGAAGCCTCGCATCGCCTGCGGCTCGTCGATTCCCTGCCAGGCATACCGTGAATCAGAGCAGTCTGCAGCCACCGAAGGGGTTTTTTGCTTTCTTGGTCCTCTGCTTGTTTGGTCGCAGGTTTATGACCTCACGGCCGTTCAGATCGCCGGCGGTCTGGTTGGGATGACTGCCACCGGTTGTGTTGAAAACGCCTGAAAACAGTAAGAGCCCATTTAAATACAGGTCATGAGAATTTAAGAAAATCATGCTAAAGCTAAACTGAAATGAGCACTAGCAAAGTTGTAATCAAAATCAATATAATATGCCTCTGTGATGTCATCAGTAACAATCAAACAGCAACAATGATGAGAAAAGGAGAAAAATCCATAACGGCACCTGTCTGGAAACTTTCAGATACTTGAAACCACTCTCAGATACCGAAAGCACTTTTTGTTCATTGCTTGTAATGTATTTCTTTGTTCCCGTTCATTACTTTATATTTTGCTCGAAGCTACATTTAGTTGGTTATAATTCTTAACATACAACTGTTTTAATTTATTCACTTGTAATTATTTTAAAAAGTATCTCACTAAATGGTAATTTAATAAAAATGAACAAATAAATTTGGTAACGTTTAATTAAAAAAAAAAAAAAAAAAAAAAAGTAGATCAAGAATCACTTTGGAATCGTAATTCCAAGAATGGAAATCAGATCGATCATGAAAATTCCCATCCCTAAATAAGTATTCATTCATTTTGGTAACACTTTATTTTACGGTGTCCTTGTTACATGTTACATGTACTTACTATTACAATAACAATAAATTACATGCAAGTAACCCTTAAACCAAACCCTAACCATATGGTAAGTACATGCAGTTAATATCATTCAGTACTTAAATGTATAATTACACTGTAACAAGGACACCTTAAAATAAAGCGTAACCTTAATTTCTAAAAAAACAAAAAAAACAAAACAAAGCTTACCTATTTTATTGCTGGATGTGTGAACAACCTCTGTCTCCTCTGCTGACTGCTGCTTGAGTCGTTGCAGATATTTGTCAGCTAGATACTTAAAAACTACAACATAAAAAAAAAAAAGTGTTATTGTAAAGTTGAGCACAAATCGGTTTTGTGAACTGAAATGCGTTACCGCTCACCTTCATTGACGTTCAGATCTTCTTTCACTGAGGTCCGATAGAATCTTAACTTCAGCCTCTTAGCGAGCCCTTCGGCCTCTTCACTGAAGCAACCACACAGAAGGATTGTCATCCCAGGTGAAAAAAGTGTGCACTTCCATTATATACATAAAGTGCTCTATTTTCACGCACTAATTTTGTACTTAAATTTAACTTAAGATCATCTAAGTATACTCAACTGTGCTATTTTGGGACACCATCAATATGAACGAAATGTGCTTTTAACATACTATCTCTGTATTTACAAAATGTATTTGTAGCACACTTGAACCCATCTTTCATACACTAGTACACTCGAGTTTTAAATACAGAGATAGTATGTTAAAAGCACATTTTCGTTCATATTTATGGTGTCCCAAAATAGCACAGTTGAGTACACTTAGATGATCTAAGTTAAATTTAAGTACAAAATTAGTGCATGAAAATAGAGCACTTTATGGAAGTGTATTTTTTTTTTTAACCTGGGCAGCCACATCAATCTCTACACTGTGCATTAAAGAGCATTAATGAACCCTGATTCTTTTTGTCTTACTTTTTGATAACCGTGTCGTCCAGTAGATCGATTTTGTTCTGCACCAGGACAGTGGGTATGTCCCCGACCTCCATCTCCACTTTCTCCCTCCAGCTGCTGATGGCCTCAAAGGACTCTCTGTCGGTGGTGGAGAAGACCAGCACACAGGCCTGAGCGCCTGCAAGACCAAATGCACGTCACAAACCCGCTCAACTCACAGACAAACACTCGTCCGCAGCTGAAGAGAAGGATTCCAGTGTCTCTAACAGTCTGACCTCGATAATAGGCCTTGGTGATGGCATCAAACTCCTCCTGTCCTGCCGTGTCCCACAACATCAGCCTGACGTCTTCGCCGTTAACTCTGAAACGCATGCAAACAAATGGAAAACTGATATATGCATTGGGCTAATATCTAATAGACTGCTGACAAGTATTAAAAACATAACAGTTGTGTGAAATAGTTGGGTGAATATCAAAAAAAAAAAAAAAAAAAAAAAGTGTAAAACCACTTTTTTAAATCTGTTGGGGCCGCCTGACTGGTCACGCAGGCTTACAGCTGCAATTCACATCTTGCTTTCATTCTCAGTTTGACTAAGCATTGAAACAGATGAAGCCACTGACGGCTCGTTTGTTCCTCGTTTCGTTTTAAGTGTACAAACAGTAAACCGCACAGATTTTCTCTGGCGTTTTCTGCCGATAACATGTCTCATGTTATATTGGAAAGAGACTGTGATCCAGGAACTACTGCTAAAAAAGCAAGAGGATCTTCTTTCCCAAGGGGTTGCCTGAGCTTCACCACATATTTAAATGCAAACAGGAAGTTTGCTTGTCTACAGATTTTTGTCATATATGCCTAGACAAATGTGAGCCAGATTTACTGGCATTTATTTCTATTTAAAGATGTGAATGATTCAGGCTTTGTTTGTATGTATGAGTGGAACATGGCGCAAGGTAGAAACTGATTACATGTAATCTGGAGTGCGTAATCAAATTTTGAAAAATTGGTTACACTTTATTTTAAGGTGTCATTGTTACAGTGTAATTATACATTTAAGTACTGAGTAAAACGAACTAACTACATGTACTTACTATAAGGTTAGGGTTAGGATTAGGGTTTGTCTCAGGGTTACTTGCATGTAATTATGCATCATTAATTCTTATTATAATTATAAGTGCATGTAACATGTAACAAGGACACCTTAAAATAAAGCGTTACCCAAAAATTAAGTAAATGTAATTCGAGTATATTACATTTTAAAATGCTCATAATAAGATTACATGATTACATATTGTTCTGGACAAAAACATTTCAAACCTGGGAGACTTAGGGGGTGTCATTGTTGTTTCCATGTTTATTAATATTTGTTCATGCAATGAACATTCTCATGTTTTTGTGAGCCAAATTATTTAAAATAAAATAGTTTAGTTAATATTTCAATAATTTTTCCATTTCATTGCCCAGTTTGGGAAACCCTGGTGTAATGTTGATATATAAAAAAAAATGGAATATATTTTCTTTCTCTTTGCTTTTATTATATCAACATGGTATGCATAATGGCAAGTTTAAATCAAGTTTTATTTAAAAAAAGTAATCTAAAAGTAGTCAGAATATATCACCTAAAACAAGTAACCTAGATTACGTTACTAACTACAGTTTTCATCATGCAATCTGTAATCAGTAACAGGCTACAAATTGTAAGTAATCTACAGTCATTTCTATAAAACAGTATATGAAATAGAGGTGGGCAGTACTGCCAAAATCTCACTATGAGAATTATTAATCACAGTAACAGTATGTGTCAAATGGGTCAGTCCATTTCAAGTGGCCCAGAAAATGTAAATTTGGTTGCTTTTTTTTTTTTTAACTATATTTATTTTATATTATATTTGATTGACTCCCTTTTTGTACTGGTATTCCAATTTTTGGGGGGGTATTATACTGGTTTAACAACATGTGGCCCTCTTTGTGTCATGGCCCACAACTAATTTTGGTTACATGTTTGTTTAACAATATCTCAGCTCAGGATGGTCACTATTCATAAAGGAATAATGAGCGTTATCTTGGTTTAAAAACAAAAGAGTCAAAACATCAAAATAACACAATAAGGAGAATAGCTCAGCCTGTAAATTCTGATTGGATGAGCCATATACAAAGCTACTGTAAAACAGCAGCTATACACACATCTCACTTGATTTCTGTGACAACCACAAATAACTAAACTGTGCTTCGCCTGACACTCAGCAGGTTTTTCCTCATCTTGTCCTGCTCTCCATTTTCACGTTGTTATGTTTCTTTGTCATTCTCACATGTAAATAATGCATTCCAGTCCACTGAATCTACTGCACTATGAATAGCATAGCAAAATCTGTACGGGAAGGGCCTTTACTACCAGAGACATTGCGTCAGATTTGGCAATCTGCCCCCACATTATTCAATTTTCTTGACGCTATTCCGCTGTACTCCATTACGCAATGCTATATTTGCTGTCACAGGATGATTAACAGTCACACTTTAGTCTGGTCTGCCTCAGTGGCCCAACAGCACTCACCCATGACTCAAATTTCCAATAAAACCAAAGAAGGTGGGGTTTACTGTTAACAGAGACTGAATATGAATTCCAACATGATGCTTCAGTTTTAATGGTGAAAGAGTAGTTACTGTTTTATGATAGAAATGTTAAACGACGTATTTCTTCATAAAAAATAAGCTATCATTTGCTGGATTTATGTAATTCATAACTGAATGTGACGCAACAAAAAAAAAAATTAATGGAGCCAATTTGGTGTATTACGCATAAGCTAAGAAAAGCACTGAACGTGTGTATATATATATTTTTTTAAAAAGCATTATTTGCAAATAGTTCAAACTGATTCTTAAAAAATAAAATACTTTCCTACTGTTCTTCTTTATTTCCTTAAGTCCATTTAATTTGTTAATTATTTAAGACAGCCTTGCCTACCAGCTTGTATAAAATGTCTTGATTGGCAGCCAGAGATTTAAAAAACAAAACAAAAAAAAAAAAATCACTTGTAAATCTGTAAAAGGAAGGTCAAAGTGAATGCATTGCACTGTGGGATACATAACATAACATAATCCATGTGGTGTACTCTGCTTCTATACTACACATTGCACAAATGCAGTAGATCATTCTAGTATCCGACGTAGAAAGTGTGCAAAAATGCTTCACATTAGTAATGACAGCATGCTATTCCAAACATCATCTTGGATTATTTGGTTCTAAAGAAAGGGTTTTCTTCATCCAGGTAAAGGAGGTAAAAATGGCATTTTAATGCAGCCCGCCTTAATGCGGGCCATCTGCAAATGACTGCCGAGCAATAAGGCTCAAACACAGAAACCAAAGAGCGCAGACAAAAGAAAACCCATAAAAGCATTTCAAAGCGACAAAAGCATGCTTACATGATCTGTCTCTCCAGAAAGTCAACCCCGATGGTCTTTTTGTAGTCCTTGGTGAAGATGCCCTTGCAGTATCGCTGGATCATACTGGACTTCCCGACCGCGCCGTTCCCCACCACCACCACCTTGATGGCCACTTCCATGTCCTCCTCCAGCATGGCTGCGATGCACCTGCGCTTTCACCTCACTTCAGCCCGGCTTAGTGCTGCTCTAGGATCTTCTCAACTCTAGCCTGTTTTAGGAAAGCAGTAGACAGATCAGTCATATAATCCCACACATCAGCACATTTTCACCACCTTTGTTGACAGGATGCAAAAAAATGACATCATTGTTGATTCTTGCATCAGGAGTAGAGATGATCTATTAGTCTCTGAGTGTTTTGGGTCAGTTTCTAGTAAAGGGGACCTAGTATGCTCCTTTTTACTTTTAAAATAAGTCTCTGATATTCCCAGAGTGTGTATGTGAAGGTTGAGTTCAAAATACTCGACAGATATTTTTATAGCTTGTTAAAACTGCCACTTTTAGGGTATGAGCCAAACCACGCTGTTTTTGAGTATATCGCTTTAAATGCAAATGAGCTGGTGCTCCCGGAGAAGAGGGCGGAGCTTCAAGAGCTCAACCACAGGCAACAGCAGTGCCAGGTTTCCAGATTGTGTGGTGAAAAAAATGGCTTGGGCGGGTGGACAAAATTTGGGCTGGTTTGGGGTCAGTTTGGCGGTTTTCAAACATATAAATTGTATAGGCTAATTGGTTAACAAACAAGCTCAAGTGTGCATATACTGCATCCAATCAGTCATCACGATGTTACTAAACACACACTGCAGAGTTGGCTGGTGCTGATGCATGTGTTTTTTCGAGGGTATTGGTTAATTTCTTGATTGCCATTTTGACAGTGTCTGCTTGCATATTTTAATCATATTTGGCAATTCTTTTTACTGTATTTGCCCCAATTTGATCCATAGGAAATTTATCTATCGTTATATTTATATTATTTTGTCGTCATTGTTTTGTTTTAAGGAGTTAAAAATGGGTCTCATCAACCTTGACTGACATATTCTATCACATTATTTTGACAGTTAAAGTTTTGGATGGTTTTTTGTTGGAGTGGGTGGGTTTTTGTGAGCATCCATCTAATCTGGCAACACTGAGCAGTGCTAGCCTTTGCAAATAAACATTCCACGATTAGTACAAGCCTGTTATCTTTACAGAAAACGTACTTGGTTTAAATGTCAGTCATCTGATTGTACTGTGCATAATAAATTTGTGTTTATGAATTACACAGATGGGGAGCACGGCGTGATGAAAATAACAACATATAGCTGGTCTTATGCTGCCATCGCATGTTATCACAAACTTTAGAAGTCCCACTCGTGATTATGACCTCAACAAACTCAAGCAATCGACTCACACTGCTTTCATATGCTACTTTTAACTACTACATTCCTATTCACGATCATTCATGAAGACAGCACCAGTGAAAACACACAGAGACAATGGTAGCTTTAGCTTTAGCATCATTAGACTGCCAAGAAGCTCTTTCAGAAGGGAAATTTGGAAAACAAACACGTTATACTTACTTTGTCTGGAGCTGATGTTCACGCACGAAGCGTTGGTATTGATTCCTAAACATATAGGGGACTTAACCGATTTTTTCCGGGACATTTCCTTAGACAATGAAACTTAACCACAGTGTCCTGAGTGGCTCAGATGGAGGGAGTCTATGGAGACTCATGTTTGTTGGTGCATCTCAAAACACAACATTTGTAAAGCCTCTTTGGCACTGATATTGCATATCTCCAGCAGCTACAGCAAGAAAGCCGTAAAGGCAGAATCAGACTGCTGCTTTTCAATCAGGGCTGTGTTTATGCTAATAGGGCAGCGTCACAAATGGGTGGGAATTTTTCCCTATGGTGACATGTACATATGGAGAATTTGAAACCACTCGTTCTGAGAGACAGTTCATGATTTTTTGGGATGGTAAAACAAATGAGTGGGTGGATTTTTACAATTATAGGCTGGTTGTTTTCACACACTGCGGCCACACAACTGTGTTCAAACACCTTATAAAAGTGATTTTTGCATAATAGGTCCCCTTTAAGTAAGAGCCTGCTGTGGCTCTGGGCTGTGCTCACCATGGCTGGCTTCCCACTTCATGATGCATCTTGTATAGTCAATTTATTATTTTGAAGATTTTTTGCATTTCAATTTTATTTTCATAACAAATATTTTATTTTCATTTGACCCCAAATTCTTTTTACTGTAATGCATCTAGACTTTTAATTTTGAACTTATTTGAATTCCTCTTATTCTGAATGGTGGCCATGAGTACTATAATCCAAAGATACATTATTTAAATCATCTTAAGTGAAGGAAGCACAACAAATACTACCATAACGATAATAGATTTTAATTATTTATTAAATATGAAAATGTTATTATATGTTACAGTAACGAGAATTTGGGAAAACGTGTTTAACAATGAAATAAAAAACAAAAACAAACAAAAAAAACCCATTCCTTACTTTAAGCAAAGTGGAAGTCTTCTCTTTCTTTTGGTTATGGGGTGAAATAAAAGCAGACATGTTTTTGACAGGACAACCCATAAAGGTTCCAGCTTTTACACTCAAAATAACCAGGCTGCAAATCAACACTGCATTCCACAATTATAACAATGAAAACTGGTTACATTTTCTAGAACAACTGCTGTTAATACAGTCACAGTAAGAAACAGGAAAACAACAGTGTTAATCTGGCCAAATTCACTTATGAAACAAATTAAATTTTAGCTGTAAATCAGCTCTACAGAAGATAATAGTGCCATTATGCAGCTCAATTCAGTTCAACAGAGTGAATGTTGCAAACTTCATTAGTTATGAAATGAACTCAACTCAGCTATAAAGCAGCTCTACAGAAGGTGACAGTGTTTGATTCAGTTCAGTTCAATAACTGTACAGTTCATCAGTTTGAACCAAGTTCATTTCAGATATAAGCAGCTCTACAGAAGACAACAGTTTTGTCTGCAGCAAGAGACTTGAACCTGAACACAAAAATGCAATCCAAGAATGCTGGCTAGATAGCAGCGTGACAGTAACGCTTGTATATTAGGTTACGTTACCGAGGCCTCCCGCGTTTCTGCTGGGTAACTAAATACAGCAGCCAACCTGAGACAACAATAACATGAGTCCTTCCCGGCAGAATCAGCCTTCATAAAATAAACTCGCAAAATGATGTCCTTATGGCTAATATTAGATTCAAACCCATATCAGATCCTTCCAATCACTGGCCAAAACTATTTATATGTTCTTAACTGTATTTAATTCCTTCAATTGTATTAATGTTTACATAATTTTAATACAATACTTTTTCAATATTTTCAGTATTTAATGCTTTATTAATTTATTTAATTTGACCTCTACATTTATAGATCAATGTAAACCAAACAGATATTTTAAAATATGTTAAAGCATTTCACTGACAAAATTAGATTTCCTTCCTTCCGTTTGGTTCAGCTTTTAGAACAAAAGCCGGATCACAGCTTTCTTTCTTGACAGGTGTTTATGAGGTCTGGCTGTGTTAGAGATCCACGTTACCAAGGAAGACTGTGAGATATACAGAGCGCAGTCTCTCAGTGGGGCTATATACGGCACAGATCCTTAACAAGACAAATGTAGGAAACTCTCTGAGCACCAAAACTTCAAAGAACCCCATCTGCCTGTTTAAAGCAACTGTTCCTGGTCAAATTATGCAAGATTTCATGTGTTGCAGTCAGTCTGTTTAAGAGATCTACTATACTTTGCTTATTACACTAGCAAAAAAATAATGGAGGGTACGGCTCATATCAAAGTACCATGGTACCATCTGTATCTATCACCATACTTTTTGTAAGAGTCATTGCCATTGCAAAAAGTACAGTTTGCCAAATTCATTTACCATGCTAGATCCTTCAAATAATCCCAAGGAACCACCATATTTGTAAAGGTAATTCAATCCAAGTTCTTGTGAGATAAGTATTAAAAGCATGTAGTTACTTGCATGAGGTTAGAGTTTGGTTTAGAGTTCGCTTGCGGTAATTATGCGCAGTTGTTACAAAAGTAAGCAGATGTAACGTGTAACAACGACACTGTAAAAGTGTTACCGAGAACAATACTGTGATACTAGTTATATATCAGCATGACACTTTGTTATACAGACGTGATTACCGTGATATTTAGATGATACTTCGAATAATACCATGGTGCTGTGTGTTAGTGACAAAAGAGACGTTTGTAATTTCGTCGCGGTATCTCACCTGCATTCATTCGTGTTACCAGGTTACATTGTTTCCTCTTTGAAGATCCGACGCGGGAATAATCATAAACGCGCGATGTCCAGAGGATCCAGACGCACAGCTCTGGTGACTGATCAGTGCAAACACATCTGCTGAATGTAAATATAAGCCAGCAGTAGCTGTATGGAGCGAGCTTTTTTGCGTTTGCACAGTTTATCAAAGGAGTGGCCTCCTCCTCTCCTCCTTTACTGCTCTCCTTCTCTCTCTGTGTCTCTATCACACAGACTCACAATCCCGCTTGGATACTCCAGAGTCAAACGGGCCCTGAGGAAGCTAATGTCCACAGACACAGCAGCGTCTTTACGGTCATTCGCGACTGTGAGTCTGATCTGGAGCAGCGGCAGCGTGAAGCGCTCGACCACTCGGGTCTGTCTTCTTCTTCTTCTTCTTCTTCTTCTTCTTATATTTTTACGGCGGTTGGCATCACTCGGGTCTGTCGCCCACCAAACAGACTCTTTCAAAATAAAAGTCTGCCTTGACTTCCCAGAACTTCAGCACAGCTGGAACAATGCAAAATGAGAACTCGATCAGCACAAAGAAGAGCTGTTCCCATAAGAAAACATGACAGATTTCAAATTGCATAACTGCATGGCGGTTCACGCGTCACACAAGCAATGATGGAAAAACCATAAGAAATTATCAGCACACTTTGATTCATCAACAACTTTAAATATGTGATGTCTCATCCGATTAGGATGTGTCGCAGCTATCCCTTATACACACACACACACACACACACACACAGCCACATTTACATTTACATTTACATTTAGTCTATTTAGCAGATCGACGCTCCAAAGCGACTTACAAATGAGGACAATGGAAGCGCTCTCTCTCTCTCT
>JAFVLL020013333.1:0-18971 GCA_021397915.2 Tor tambroides | reverse complement strand
ATAATCGTTTAATCTCGATTACTGTATTTCCATAATCGTTGGAGGCCGAAATCGAAATCGAAACTGAATTTCGATTAATTGCACAGCCCTAATTCTCAGGCTCACACCTGTCAGAGCTGGCATCAGATCTCTGTGTGGGTTCCAGTGTGGGTCCGTGAGGGAGTTTTCCAGGGAGGCTGATATTTAAATCAAACCAGTACTAGATTGTAGTAGGTTTTGATAATAGTGTCGTCTTTTTAGACTATGATTAATGTTCCAACTTCTGCTTCTTCATTGTAGCATATTTTATATCACCCTGTCATTCTTTTTTTATGAGATCTTTTCATAATTTAGTCTTTGTCAGTATTTTGGCTAAGTTTGATCATCTTTCTTCACCTGTTGCATTTGAAAGTATTACCAAAAGCTAATTGTCTTGAAAGGTTTCTTCTGATGCAGAAGAAAGCTAATTTAATTTCTTCTCCTTTTTGCCTTTTTTGGTCACATTTGGAAGCATATCCTGTGTCATTTGCATATCCGTCTGATTGGTCAGTGTACTAATCGGCCTGTTTTGGCATTCGTACAGTGATTAAAATTCTCCTTGGCTCAAGAACACGAAAGAAAAACAAAACATAAAAAAAGACAAAAGATAACATGCATTTGCATTTAACCCTAATCCTAATGCTCACTTATACTTGTACACTATATAACACTATAATTTTATAACTCCGCCTCCTGTACCTCCTCTCATGGACCGCCACCGGTGGGCTCTTCAGGAAGGACTGTTGGCTAAAAGCAACAGAAGCTGGTCCTGGATCAGCCCCTGATGTGCCGTGTTGGCGACTGCAGTGCGTCTGTGCCCGGTGGGGCGGGCTGCAGGCTGACAGGCCCATGAATCCAGGGCTGCGTAAGTGCAGTGTAATTTAAACGGGCAGGAAATGGGGGTAAACATAGTGGAACAAGTCCACAACCCGCACAGCCACGATTAATGAAAATACATGGAGCCGGCGCATATGTCTGCTGTAAGTGGGCCTTTACATTACGAGCGTCTCTGTCTCTCTCTGCCTCTTGTTCATTTACTCACTTCATTGTTCCAATAACGCCGTGTGTCAGTAATAGCAGTAGTCATCTGTAAGTAACAAAGGTGTGTGGCTGCAGACAGTTTAACATAGTAGAGACGTCTGAACTGCGGTTGTCTGAATGAACACTCCTTAAAACAAACACATCACAGAGACAGGAGGTGAGACACAGAGGCATCATAGACTGACCACTTATTGATTTTTGATGCACTGATTGCTAGGGCAAGCATCAATAGTAGTATTGTTCATACTTAAGATTACAGATTTAAACAAACATCTAACCTAGTATTAATCTTTGATTTATAGCTCGTCCTACACAGACATAGGTAAAATCTCAAACTGTGCGGCTTTACAATTTTTACCTGGAGGACAATAAAGTGCTAAAAAAAAAATTCCTTAGACTTACATTTGAAGGTCACGTCTAGAAACCAGAACATCATAGAGAATAAAAACCACTCTGAATGCCTTGGCAAGCTCGTAGTAAAACCCTACAACATCATGACTGCAGGTTAAGCATTAGTGATTTTCACCAAAAAATGTAAAATCTTTTTAGAATCTAATCTGAACTGAAGTCTCGAGCACGTCCTGTTGCTTTGGTTCCTTTTGTTCTGAGTTTTTCTAAATCCCACTCTCAAACGCTGTTTTTGTAATACATCGTTTCAACGAGTGCTAATCCTGAGGGGGTGCTGACCGGCTAAACCAACAAAACTTCTCAACCGACCCCTAAACATCCAGAGCAAGGGAAAGCGCGGTCCTGTCTTCAAAGCGATTCGAGATGAGCCCTCTGTGCCCCGCGCTTGTCTGTTCCAGGGCCCGCTTCTCCTTTATTTTCCCACCCAGTGAATATGTATGAAAGCACCTCAGACTCCAGAGCTGGAACAAGGGTTCGTCTCGCAACACATTCGACTCGGGTTGAGAGGAAGAATAATATATGAAATAAATACCCCCAAATGATGAAACCATAAGCACAATTGAGCCTTCTCAGCTGGAAGCCGCCAAGGCAAACAGCGAAATACTTCAGCAGGTTTATTGTGATTTTCGCGCCCTGACGAATCGGGTTTTTGCGTTCCCGAGCTTGGGTTACACCGACCGAGCCGCAACAGCATAAACTACACCAGCTGACGTGCCATAGAAGCGAACATTTCAATCGTAGCTATGTTCTTTTTTTTCATTTATGTATTTATATGTGTTTATTTGTTCTTCCGTCCTTTGCAAGTAATGAAAAACAGGGCTTCAGTCTAAACACAAAATATTTCTGAGGTTTGTCACTCTATCGGCCAGCTGATGAATCATCCTGCCAAGAGTGGAGCTGTCAGTCTGTGGCGCTGCCTTTCTGATGGCTTTATTTGCGTGTTCACATGCGACAAAACCCACACCATTCGCAGTCGTGGCATCTGTTTCGGATTGAACTTTGGCTTGGAAAAAAGATACCGTGATGTATCCGACTCCTTCCTCTTTTTGCTCTCCTTCCTCTTTTTGCTCTCAGTCTAAGCCAGTAGGCAGCCATATTACGAGTCTTACAGCTCATTCAGGGCCTATCAGATTAATAAAAGGAGTTAAGGATTGAGAAAGGGCTTTATGAAAGCGGGTTATTTTCCACAAATATTTAATAGCCTGTTGGGCTCTTTTAAAGGCAAGTGCTTCCATGCTAACCATTGGGATGGTTTGTTTAGGGTGAGGCCCGTTCCATTAAGTTCCGTTGCCATAGAAAACCGATTGGCTCGTTGACGTTGCTGTTTTTCGTCTCCTACAGCGGTGACATTTCACATAGCTCGGTCTCCTGTGCGTTAGCAAACGAGGATTCACAACAGTCTAGCCGTGATCGTTAGGAGCAGCTAGGAAAGTTTGCGCTGCTCGGAGCCTGTGGAGGAATGTGGTTGTAATTTATCCCTATGCATCCTGAAGCCCCTGCGGCAGTTTGGGCTGAGTCATTGGAGGGAAAAAAAACAAAAATGAAAAATATCTAAGCAGCGCAAAAATCCAAACTGGAGCTTTCATCAACTTGTGGTGGGTGTTAACACTAGAGTTATTTCAATCTGGGTTTCGATCGTGATTGCGTCCCTGACTTGACTGCATACTTCGTAGTATGTGCCCCACTCCGCTGAAGTCCTTCAGCCTCGTTCAAAGTTGCGGGCAGGGGTGCAACTCGTGTGTCCGCGTTCCCCCCTGAAACTCAATTACACTTGACTGATGGGGTGCACAGATCCGGCCGCAGATGAGGCAGAGGGCAGTTCCAATCAGATGCGGTCGCTATGCAGTTGCTTTTTATAAATGGCCACTCCCCCTCCATTCTGATTGGCTCGGGTAGTTTGCATAACAGCACTGGGGCTAGTCATGTTGGGAGTGTTCAGTTCAGAAATTGGGGGTAAAAATGAGGGACAAATGGAAGATAAAATGGTACGTCAAGCTGCTAGGATGCTGTAAGTACAGTAAGAGGATAAGCACAGGAAAGACAAACAGAGAAAGGGCGAGAGAGATCCCAGTTTAAGTGGCTCTTATAAAGCCGCAGAGGCTTCCTGCTCTAACGAGGAGGAAGTGGGGAAAGAGCTCGTCATGAGCTGAACATGATCCAAAGAAACCATTTTTAGAGATATGTTTGTGTGTCTCTTAAGAAGCTGGGAGAGCCAAGGGAAGGATAAGAAGAGAGCAAAGAGAATGGTGTAGGGTTTAGTCTATCAAAGATAACGCAGATTTCAAAGATAGGAGCTTGTAGCATAGCCACCCAACCGTAGCAGTCTGGATGGGAGTGTAAATCTCTTCTTAAGACTCTCCATTAAGAGTTTGCATTCAGAGACTGGAAGAGGGACTAAGGTCGATGGTTTTATGCTTTTGCAATTTTGTCTAAGACCCATCTAGGTAGAGATTGTTTGACTGATGAGTAAAGCGTCCAACCGCAGTTTGCTCTGTCATTCAGGGTCAGGTTTATCTGAAAAAGTTGCTACTACAAAAGAATGATAGATAAAACTCAAATAATTGCACAGAAGTGTTGGTCCATGATCAGATGTAGAGAAAACAGCAGGAATCCATGTAGATTTTGTCATCAGAATTTCTGTTCATCCAAAAGTATTGCTTTTAGATATCTAGTTTACCTTTAGATAACTTTGTGGCTCCCTAGTGCCACAAACAAAGAGTATCTTGAGTGTCTTTCAGGTATTTGATGGATGTTTGGCAAATACAGCTCATCTTTAGTTTGTTTCCAGGTAGACTCATGCACCTTTGAAGTTGTGTAAATCCAATCAGATTAGAGCAAAACGTTGCAGTATGCATGTGTCCATGGGCAGTGTGCCATCCAAGGCAGGGACTACAGTTCATCTAGCTCATTCCTGCTGGAAAATAAGTGGTGTGGAAGGGGGTAAAACCTCCATCCAGGAGGTGTGTCGGGCTGGCGGAGGCAACGGCACACAAGAACCAGCAGAAGAACACCATAGGGGAGCATTTGAAGCTTGGCCTGGAAAGAAGAACCTTCAAGAAAGGAGCTTCGAGTGACTTCATCTTACTTTATTGGAGGAGGAAAGTGGCCCAAAGTTTTTTTGAGGGGGATTTTCTTAAAAATGAGGAGTAAATCAGCGCCGCCTCCTCCTTGAAAATTATGAGGAACTTTTAATACGGTCCCATGATAAAAAGAGCAACGTTTCCTGCTAAAGGAGTCATTGTTTTCTCTCAAAATACTGTAGCAGTGTCACATTTAGGGGA
Source organism: Tor tambroides (assembly GCA_021397915.2). NCBI lineage: Eukaryota > Metazoa > Chordata > Actinopteri > Cypriniformes > Cyprinidae > Tor > Tor tambroides. The sequence continues at coordinate 14,223 of JAFVLL020013333.1, read as the reverse complement.
AAGGCTAATGGCGTTATTTTGTTATGCAGATTTATTGAACAAAGTCTTGATTGCTTTAGCAGAAGGCAGTCAATCCCCAACTCCAGATCCCCCTTTACTTCACACTCTCTCTTTCTTTTTTGATTGGAGCTTGTTAGCCTCGGCCTTGGATGCTCCTGATTTCCGTTTTTGCCTTAGCTATGGGGTTCAGAACTTACTAGTTAACATTCCCCTTGTCCCACTAAATTGGAGGATCTGGATGAGTATATGTTGCAGAGATGAGGCTTTGTCATCCAGGGTGATGTGGAGAGCGGATTTGCTTGAAGGGTTTGAGTTCAGCCGTTTGATCTCCATGTGCCACTCCAGGCGTAAATGTGCAGCCCAGCATTTGTTGAAACACATCCTCTCTGAGTCATCGTCAGTGCCGTCAGCACAGTCCAGACTCTCCTGTCATTGTCTGACTGTGATGGTCCGCCGCTGCCGTTTGTTCTGCTCTCATTAATGTAGCTGTTGTTTATCAAGACAGGCAGAGGAGGCTGACCATACGCATACAATAACACCTGATAATAATCTGCAACGATAACACATGATAATGCACTCCTTTCTCGCCTGTTCTCTCGTCTCTGTCTCTCATCTTCTCGACTTTCCTCGTGTTTTCGGGTCAAGGCTGGTTTAGAGACAGATACGGATACTTTCCCTGTATGGAGTGCTATATCTGTTATCTTTATAGCTCTGTTTTTTGAGGATTTCTGCTAAGTACACAGTCATAAAACAGGAAGTGATGGTCCTTTTGTCACACCGAGGAGTGTCTTCTTTGTGTGTGTGTGTCTGTGCTGCACCTGTTCAATTTGTTCAGGTATTAGTTGCATATAACATTTTAAAGGAACTTTTATACTTAGTGCTTGTACAGCAATATGTTATGCTGTATAAATCACTTTAAACATTCAGATCTCTTTGCAGCAATGTTGGGATAACACTTAGGACTCTTAAGGATGGAATACACAATACAACTTTTGATTTTTACAGACTTTTGCCCTGATTTGCAGTCTGGATGTGTTGCTAGATGACGAAAGTCAAAGCCAGTCTGCAGATTTTAGGCTGTCGTAGTTGACAGATTTCATAGAAATTCACAGCTAAATTTTTTTTTTTTTAAGTTTCAAACTATGATTCCATCCACTTGGAGGATATTAAACATGCTTGGTATTTTGAGCTGAATTTAGAGCACATATTGCTTTAATTTCTCATGCATCTCCTAGCAACGAGGCGCATGTTTCTGCATTTGTTGTGTTCTGGGTGATGTGAAAGTAGTGTGTGAACCTCAGTTGTTTACTGTATGATGCTCAGTTTTTCTGTAATCGTTTACAAAGTTGGCAAGTGAAGGAAATTTAGTGTTCGGATTTTTAAGTTGTGCAGTGTAGTCCAGCCTTTAATGTAACCATATTACTATTTGGGAGTTATGAGTAAAGATATGTGTTACTTAATTGTATGCAGTATAAGTAATGTTGCTTCTCTATTAATTTCATTCATGCCCTTTATGCATACATTGCATAAATTTCATTGCATGCAAACTATGAGGAATAAACGCTTATAAACTGCATAAAATACATATTACTTTTTTGGGGAGTGATGAGTAAAGGTATGTGTTACTTAATGTACGCAATATAAGTAATGTTGCTTCTTTTTTAATTTCATTCATGAACTTTATGCATATACATTGCATAAATGTCATTGAATACAAACTATGAAGAATAAACACTTATAAACTGCATAAAATACCTTTCAGAAAAACAACCACAAGCCAAGCATATGTAGAACCACTTCTCTGGGAGTAAGAAAAAGTTATATCATATATTATTTTCCATAAAATACTTGATTTTATAAGTCTAGAAAGTATGGCTGCATGAAATTTTTGAATGTAAAATTTGTCATTGATGCTAAATTCAAGAAAACAGTGCTGTGCCTTACTCTGACACAGTTCATATATTTAATTAACTCACAATCTTTGAGATTAATAATTACGCTAAAACATCTCGCAATTTTAGTTTTATATCCATACTAGACGCAATCTGCCAACTTTAATGGAAAAATTCAGGGAATGGATTCTAATCAGAGCTGAGCGTGCTGCACTCTTGTTGGTTGCTGAAAGCACACATTAGCCAAAAATATAATAAATGCCAAGCATGTGATGTGTAAAATGCTGTAAGCTTTCTGCAGGAGTACCGTAATGATGTAACCGTTAACACTGATTGCCAGCACCCTAAAAGTAGCATTGTCTTCACAAACTTCCACATGCCTGCTCAATTCTTCTAGCCCTGGCGGGCCACACGTGTGGCAGCGTTAGCCGCCCCCTGGCCAGTCTTTCCCTCTCCTCCAGTTCTCCACTGTCTGCTCTTAATGGGGCTTACAGCGGCGGCGCTTTGCCAAACTGCGCCCTCACGCAGGCCCATACATCAGCCCCCGATGAGGCTCATTAACCCTCCTCTCATGACTCAATACACTCCTCCTCTTTCCCTCACTCCTTCGTCTCCATCACGTCTTCACTTTTCTCCTGGCCAACGCGTCGGACTCCAGCCTCCCAGGAGTGTCATCACAGGTGACGAGATCATGAGAAGTTAAATCGGGCCAGGGCGGCTCTCACCTAATGACCCGACAGGCGATTTCAGTGCTTTCGATTGATGTGCGATATTTTAGAATATGCAGTTTTTTGAGGAATGTGCTCACATTTTATGACTTACGAAGCAGTGATAGACCGATATATTGGCCAGGCGGGTCAATATTTGGTCATTTTGAAATGATGATCATCAGCCGTTTGCATCAACTTATACTAAATTTGGTGCACTTTGAGAAAATATTATGCGAAATAGGTGCTCATTTCATTTAGGAAACATTTGCATTTGGTAATGTACATATCGGCACTATATTGGACACCAGCAACAGTATAATCTCAGTATTGGCATCAGCCTTTAAAAATAACATTTTTTTGTTGACTGTGTACGTCTACTTTGATCATTCGATGCATGTTTTCATCTATATCTTTGCCTTATGAAATTGGACTTAAATAGCCATTTCGTCCTTCTTGCATAGCATTGTGTCAGTGTTTTGCATTACTATGCCCTCTTAATTCCTGACCGGGTCCGAAATACAGGATTTGACCAGCCCCTTTGCTCAGTCCTTGCTCAGAGGCCCTGAGATGGAAAGACTTTCTCGGGCATATCCGTCTCCTCCCTTTTCAAACCCTGTGAGCGCCTAGCATCGCATTAGCACTGGCTGTGTGGCTCGTGAAGGGGCGGGACTTCTCTTCCCAGCGTGTTTGCCCTACAGTTGTGCAAACACTCGTCTGACGGATCGCTCCGCCTGCCCCCGGTGACCCACCGTGGCATGTTTTGATTCATTAATTATGAAATAGTTGCACGTTCCAAACCTACACAAAAACACACATGAAAGGGAAACATATTTTATGATGTATGAATATTACTTCCAGTTATTGTTACAGATGTCTTTATCATTAACCTTGTTAAAGTTGGCGTTCATAGGCCAGGAGAGCCAAAGAAAATACTTTTGTGAGTTTTTGTGAAATATTCCACTTTCTATGGGCTTTGGTTCAGTGGCTCGTGTTCAAATCCGAAAAGCAATTTAAAAGCGGTACAGCACCACGAAACACTGATTGTCCAGATAGGGCCAAACAGAGGCCATGGACGGGGACCCGGGTCAGTCTGGGTTTTAAAAGTGCAATAGTGCAGTTGATACACTGCAAAATAAATCATGTACTTAATCAGTATTCTCTTGTTTTTTGATTAAAAAAATTCTAAACTTAACTATTGCACAAGACATTTAGACATTTTTAGAGATTATATATTGAACAGCATTCATTTTACCTCCCATTTATTAAATATTTTGGCATATTAATTATGTTTTCATCTACCGGTAAATATCTAGCACTCGTCATTTCAACACGCATTACCAAAATTAAACAACTTCCGCTGATTTTTCTCTAAAATCAGCAAAGGAAATGCAGAAAAAGTTTCCTTGGCCTGCCACTGGGTAAGTAAAATAAACATAACGATTACATTTTCGATTATCAGACAATGATTATCTTAGCATCTTATGCTAGTTTATTATTTTATGCAATTTTGCTTCTCAAGTTCTTATTTTAAAGATCTTTAAATATTTTTCCTGGAGAACAAGATAAAAAATAGTGATTAAGGTAATTGATAATCCACGCACATGCTTCAGCTCCCTTTATTAATCTTTTCCTTCTCTCTTTGTCTCACAGTGTTTGAATAATTAGTCCTCCTGATGAGAGTATATTTTTGTCCTTTTAAATCATTTGAAAGAAAATAAACTGTCTGCTGGCCACATTAGCATCTGCTTCCCGTGTGCCACAGTGTGTGTGTGTGTGTGTGTGTGTGTGTGTGTGTGTGTGTGTGTGTGTGTGTGTGTGTGTGTTTTAGTAAGTTAAGAGGCACCTGCTCCTGCCGTGGCATATTTCCTGGCGTGCTTGGCACTGCCAGCGCCCAGGAATCCCCCTTCCCTCCTCTCATTTCTCCACATCCCGTAGCCAAACCTCTACGGAAATCATTTGGAAAAAGGATTTGAGCATTAAAGATAACCACACCTGTGATTATCATTAGACAGAGGTGCTGTAAAATGTTAAATCCCTCTCTTTAGTTTAAGTTTCTTTTAATGAGCGGAAAATTAAACCTTTCGGGCAAATTCCAAGTGTTGAATTTTATATAATGATTTAAAAAGAAGTGCTCGGTGAGGTGATTTGTTTTCAGTAGTGTTTTAAGGGCTAGACGAGAGACAGAGAAGGGACCCTCTTACTGAAGGTAAGTGGGGGAGAGGCGAGGGGTCTCCATCCTCACATGTCTGCGCTCTGCGTCATCAACCCCACAGTTCCCTCATTTCTCATTCTTTGTCAGTTTGATTCTTTAGACTCCCTTCTCTATGGGCTATTTAACAGTTCTCTGGACACTTGTTACCCTTGAGTTTTTAACACCTGAGAAGAGTGGAACCAGTGTGCTGGATGCTACATCACTGTTTGTTAGCCTTGCTGTATTGTATTAAACAATAAGCCACTGAAGGCTGTGTGTTACTATGTTGTCAAGGTTAAGAGGTGTGGTAGTACTTTACAATAAGGTTCCATTTATTAACATTAGTTAATTACTGCATATTAGATTACATGAACTAACAATAAAAATACCTCTAAAGCATGCATTGATCTTATTTAATGTTCCAAACAAACAAAAAAATAGTACATAAAAATAAAGAGAAATAAATCAAAAGTCATGAATCTACATAGACTTAACATGTACAAATACATTATTAAAATCAAAATTTGTATTTGTTAATGTTATTTAATGGAGCCGAGCTAACATGAACGAACAATGAACCTTTGTATTTTTATTAACTTATATTATCAAAGATGAATAAACACTGTAACAAATGTATGGCTCATTGTTATGTAATGTTAGTTAATGCATATATAGTTAACTAATATATCCTTCCATCATGTGAAGTGGTAAAATTACTGTAACACATGGTAAAGAGTAGATTACTGGGGGGGGGGGTTAAATGAAAGACTTACTTAATAGTTATATTCTATATATTTTGCCATGAATAATTAAATTTGTAAATAATAATAATATAAAATAAAAATATGGGCACACAACTGAAACTGTAGAATGAGGAATATTATTTTTTATTTATTTATTTTTTTGAGATTCACCAAAATAGACCTTTTTTGCGTTAATAAAAGATTGTATGATTCCACTTGAATTGTAAGAATGTAATTTTTTTTGAAAATCAACCATTACCAAGTTTACATTGAATGCTTTAAGTTTTTGACTCCAGAACTCTATGCGGCAACACATTTGTGGAATATTATGTGCACTTTGCAGCCAAATCGAACATATATAAAGGAATAAAGTCATTTATATATCAGAAAAATAGAATGATTTAGGATGATGGATATATAAAATGTAATATTAATAAACACTTTTTTTTCCTCTCTCTCTGGTTCCTCAGCTGGAATCCGAGCTGGAGCAGTGTGAACGAGAGAATGCCGAACTGCAGGAATACGCAAACTCCGTCCTGCAACAGATCGCCGATCACTGCCCGGACATCCTGGAGCAGGTGGTCAACGCTCTGGAGGAGTCCTGCTGACCGGACCGGATCACGGAGCTCACTCTTCCTGCTTCTTCTTCCCTTTCTTCTGTGTTTCACTTGATTTCACAGAATGCCAGCACACAAACACAAACTCTCGTACCCTCACCCACATGCACGAATCAAAGGACAGACACATATACGGGAAAGACTGACAGCTCACAAGTCAAGTGCACGCTTGGATTGGCTTCGAGGTGTGGGAATGGTGCCCTCCCCTACCACTACATTCATCCCCTCCGCACCTTCACAAATCCCGTTTACACTCACATAAACATGGGGAAGAAGAAACCGAAAGAGGGAAGCGTAGTATTATAAGACATGTTCACTCATTTAGTTAAACCCGTCCTGCGGGAGGTGAAGTTCTCTCTGTGAGGGTCAGGAAATAGTCTCCTTATCTTGATGTACACTATTGCCACAGCTTTTAAAAGCTGCAGGATTTTGAAACCGTTTTGAAGCAATTTAGATTTTTTTTTCCCCTCCCTCCTCCTCTCCCTTTTTTCTAGATGCTTTGTTACTGACGCTAAATTATGGGTCATTCGCGCAGGGCAAAACTCCTGCACTCCAGAACCATCTGGTTTCACTCAAAACTTGGTTAATGCTCCGGTTGTGCCAGCAGACAGTCCGTGCGGACTTAAACATACTTTTACTATCAAAGTCAGTAGCGGGTTTAGATTACTGCAACCCCCACCATCTGGGAATTTGCTATTGACTTGGTTACTGGCCGATTTCCTACCCAAGTCTCGTTCATAAAAGTTACGAAACGGACAATATGGGTAATGTTATCCCGTATGCACCTGTCACCAGCTAAAGAAACCACAGCCCTGGTTTGTGTCTGTTAAAGGTGAGAGGAAGAAAATTATTTGCCTTGGAAGTTGTAGGTTTATTGCTGCTAACATTTGTCTTTGCATGTGGCAGGTTTGGTTTGCTCGTGTTTTTCTATAGCTCTCTGATGCCGAAGGCGGTGAAACAGAGGGTGTATTGCCGACGCAGATGTTGTGGACGCAGAAGTGCCTCATCATCAGAGAGCAGCTGCCACACATCACTGGAATAGGAAAATAGGCACCTATCACTCATTCCGTACTTTGAAAACTATGTGGTCTCACACTGGGATGAAGACTGGCAGTAGTTTCTCAATTTGCTCGATTTTCCAAAGCAAAGAGTCAGAGACTACAAGGTTTTTCTTGCCGGATAAGGTCAAATAAGAGTAGCTTGCTTTATTCCGCTCTCTCTTTTTTTTTATGAACAGTTGGAAGTTGTTTTTTGCAGTTGCTTTGTGAGATATCATCAAGCTTTGATCCCAAGCAACTCGCATGTACCATCATGCTCCTGTCGTTCTCTTTGCTTGGCTTCATATCATCATCCTCAGACCCGGGCGTCTCTGTTAGCACAGCCGGCAGGTGTATCCTCTTTCACTTTATGGTTATATGGGTCTATATCCGTTGGCATTGGGTGTCCCTTTTTGGACCGGCCACAGGAGTGATAAGATACAACCTACTCATTCAACTTGTGATAAACGTGTTCGGCCGTTGCTTTAAAGTCCAGAGTCGACTTCCCCTGTGGATGACACTGGGCGTAACGTGCCCTCTGCTCTTCTCTCTCTGTATCTCCTCATCCCTCCCTCATTCATGCCTGTGTGTAGTTTATGGCTCTGACCTGCTGTGTTGTGTTAGTCATACTCCTCTCTGCACGATAAGCCCCACAGACAAGACAAACAGCACAAGATCACAGCGAATATAATCATCTCTCTCTCACACGCTCCCATATCACTACACCACCTCTCCTCATGCCCATACGCACTGGTTATGAGGGAACCTGCCACGTGTTGTGGGGCCAAACGTTCGCTTTACCCAGATTTGATTGCACTGTGAGTCTCTAATCTAATAGCTGTAACTAGTGCTAATATATTGTTCTCCAGAGATTCATGTTTGTTTGTCTCTGTGAATGATTTAAACTAAAAGACGGGTTTAAGTATTTGGGTGAGTTTCGTAAAAACGCATTCAGGTCACATTGTACGGCAAAATCGTAAGAAATTATATGTTGCATAAAAAGGAATGAAGCTACATAATTTTCATGAAAACTAAGCACATTTTCCCTCAAAATTCAGAAGGAATTTAAATTAAGTGATATTATTATTATTCTGATAAAAAAAAAATCCAAAATAAAAGTTAAATAAATGTAAAACATTTGATTTAAATTTGCATAAAGTCAGTAAAACAAACATTTTTTACCACATTACTGTAATAATTGTTTTTTTTTTGCATTATGGTAATGAGAATTGAAGATATGCTTAATTGTCATGAAATATAGTCATAATATCTGTTTGTTTTCTTAAAGCAAAATATAATTTTCAGTTTCCCATGTACTTAACATGTTTTGTGAGATTCACCCTATTGCATCTATAATTAACTAAAGCTTAATATGGCAATGTGGAGCCGCTTTAACAACATATTCCCACGCTCACATGGCCAATGCCAAGAAAACGCCCGTTCGCGTGCCATTCTCACCCTTGGCACCGTAGATCTTATTGCAGTCATATACGTTGCATATCTATAAAGTCTTTTATGGTTTTATGCTCTTAATTACAGCTGATGGACTTCCTTATGAGGACATAAATGTGACGAGCAGCTCTTTTGGGCTTTTAAAATCAAACGGCTGATTGATGACGCCTTTCCTGTTTTTCATCTCTGTCGCTTTCTTCCCGTCTGCTATCTCATTCACGCACAAACACAGTTTTGGCAGTCACCCGTGGGTCTCTGAAATATGGGGTTCAGTTATCTACACCGTGGCTGAATCTGCCCGCTTAGACTAAACACAGACCCCTCACACACACACACTCGCTATCACAAACCCTCTCGCGATTTATGTCCTTCAGTACAGGAGCTGGCCTCTCAGCGCAGAGCACTCCGGAGAATTCCCTAAGAAAACAAAAAAAGGAACGCTGTGATAACCGGGAGCAGATCAGAGAAAGAATGACCCAGCGCTTTGCAGAGGGTGTTATTGTGTGTTGAGTGAGTGTCTCTCTGGAGCTCTGGTATTTGTGTGATTGCTGGTTATAGGCAGACCTAATCACACAGAAGAGTATGGAAATTCCCTGCAGGCTTTGGATCGCTCCGTATATGTCTCAGTGATTCCTCCTTGTGTTTTTGAGGAATTACAGAGATCTACACCAGCGCTCTCTGCTCAGTAGCTAATTACCAATGCTATCAATATTCAGTAGCACTTTGTATGAAGCCTGTATCTATTACAGTATTTTGAATGCAGATTAATTCACAATACCTTGCTTAGTCTTGTTTACAACTTTAACGACTATAATGCGTTATAAAACAACATGAAATTTGGTGGGGTTTTTTAAGGGTGTAACCGTTAGATAAGTATTATAGTGCATTAAAACTAGTCATAATTATTCATAACTGATAAGTTGTATTATAAGGCATTATAAATGCAAAATTGGGCCTCTTTTTGATCTCGAAGATGGAAAGCAGGCCAATTCTGTTTATATAATGCATTAGAACACCATATACCTGAATTCACTCTATATAATCACCTATTTAACCCTATACAGGCTTCATAGAAGTGTTTTTCATTTTTTTAACATACCTTCATCACTATTTTTTTTTGCAAACCACTCTTGTTAATTTATAGGAGCAGCTCATAGGATGTGGTCAGCTGACTTTCCATACCGTTTGGCATTTTACATCTACCTGGCTTGAAACCGCATTCAGCCATGAGTGTGAATGAGCATGAGGTGTTGCTTCATGTTTTAGTATGAACATTTTTCATCCTCATTAAACTCATCGAGGCATGTCTGTGGAGGGAGAGAGAGAAAGAGCAAGCGTGGGGCGGCCAGGCTTCGCACAGGCTGTAAGGGGCCTGACTTATTTTCCATTCCCTGTCAAGATTTTTATTCTACCCTATTTTGCCCTATCACATGAGACATTTATCATAGCGTCTACTTAAATGCTTCACAAAATGGATTACATCATGTTGCATGTCCCATAATTCTTAGTGTTAATCAGTAGTGATCCCGAGTTTCGTCTCATATACATCTTTTATTCGTTACTGAAGAACTGTGAGAACACTGCCAGAGACGTCTCATACACACATGCATATACAGAAATCTATATTTATATATGTCGATGGTTGGACCTAGACTTAGTTGAACTATTTGCACAAGCGTCTGGGGAAGAGAATATATCCGTCTGAACAAAATGGCTGTTTTAAAAAAAAAAAAAAAAAAAAAAAAAGAAGAATGAACTAGTAACACTAACATTTGTCTTGAAATGAAAATTAAAGTAAAAGCAAAGCCTTTCTAAGTGTCAAATCAAAGCTGTTAACAAAGATTTTCAAAATTGTTACCATGTGGTTGATGATGTGCTGTTGCTGTCTTCTCCGCATCTTGTTGGATTTTGATTCCAGCTCATCTTACAGTAATTTTTTTTTCTTTTGGGATTGTTTTTGTTCTGCAGTCCTTGATAGTGTGCGTGATTGCAATGTCGAAAACTGCAGCGTGTTTTATATTACAAAACGTGTATATCTATTCTTGGGCTTGGAGAAACATCCGTGACCGTGTTTCGAGTGGATTGAGGGATGCCAAGACCTTTGCTTGAGAACTGTGATTCTAATAGCACTCTGGGTTGCTGGAAAGTCAGTGTTATTTTAGATCAGCATCATTCGTGCATTTTCAGGAGATAATAACCGTGTTGTGTTGACCGTTTTGGTCAGATGATCAGCATCACTCGACACGCAGCCTCATTTTTTTGTTCGTAGTAATTTATCGCACACGTAAACACACTTAAAAGTTTTTATGGCGTCCTAAATAGATTGCCTATTAAATTGTTTACTTATTAACTCATCATGAATAGTCATTATTTACCCAAACGGTCCGTCAACACATCCACATTTTTCATGCATTACTTCCCTCCACTTAGTTTGATGGACTGAGACTGTTTAAAGCATGAAACCACATAAAACATCCACTGAAGGATTTGGCGAGTTTATGTCTGACTTTCCGTTCTCCATCTGAGCGAATTCGGTGCCAAACGAAGCTAGTCTGCTCTAGAAAGTGCCACAAATAATAACCTGCCTGTCGTTCATCAGCAACCAAAACCAGGTCACGTGACCTTTTACTGTTTATGTCATGTTTGCGTTATATTTAAACCTTTAAACCTTAATCGAATGCAGGCCGGCTAGCTGTTGGAGTCTCATGAAGCACCAGAACGGACCCCTTTATTAAGTGTGTAATAGACTTGTTGGAGTAACATATAGCATTATTCACTAGACCTACCTCACGACTTCAGGAACTCGTGCATGTCATTTTCTAGACTGTTAAAAAGTTCTGTGTCAGGCTTGTAGTTGGCACTATTGCTTATTTTCCCTCTGGATTTTAGTATGTCAGACTACTATTCATCACGCCCTTGGGCCTGTAGTCTACCTTCTACCGATTCATGTTTTTCTAATTTATGTTACAGAAACATTTTATCATGAGGATTCTCGCCCTTTCCCCTTTAATTTAATGAAGAAAAATAAATGGAAAAATGTCAACTTTAACCCAAAGCTGGTCATCTTTCATGTCTTTTTTTTTTTTAATGATATTTTCGCGTTCACAAAAAATACTGCCTTATGTCTGTGTGGAAAAGATTTCTGTAAAAAGAAAATGAAAAATAACAAAAAGGCGTATTGTATTCAGCTTTTGCCTTTGTATGTATATAAACTCTATCATTCAGTCCTTATTGTGTTTGAGCGTTTTCTGTCAACTACAATGCATTATTATTCTTACCGTTCTTCTCTGTTACAAACTTATTGAGCCGCCTACCTCGACTGCACCTTTGGGCATCATATAGGCAAAAGATAAAATACTGTCTATGCTACCTTTAAGATACTTTGTTTTAGTCATAAAACGCAGAATCACATGTATCCTTAGTGGAAAACGATGCATGGTCTAAAACATGAGAGAAATGTTGATTATGAATTCTTATTTCGTTCAATATTTCAAAATATTTTTGAAATATTGAAAAGTTTTTATGCTTGTATGAGTATTGTGTCATTAGCGTAGCTACATGGTTTTTGGAATAGAGTCAGTTTTCCAAATGAGTCATATTATGACGTTCCATTTCAGTTAAGATGCTGCATTAGAAGGTAGCTGCTAATGTAGACCGTAAACAGCAGGGTAGCTCACTAAGTTTTGGATCAGAGCTAATGTTCCATAATTACTCAGTGAGTCAATTCATAGGACTCATATCTGTAGAAGCTGTATTGTTGTGGTGACATCCTCAGTGTTCAGCAGGAGACTTCCTTCCACTTCTGTGCGTCTCTCCACTCCAGACAGAAAGAAACCTGTTGGATACTGATGCCTCAACCCACAAAAAAGGACCACAGATGGCCCGTTGAGATGTCTTGGTTTCTTCCTCCAGCTTTTTGTACAGACCCCCCAAGGACTGGATTTATTGCCGATTACACATCACCACTTAGGCCACCCAGCGGAGTTCCTGTTCGAGTTTACACTGCTCATTTTACAATATACAACTTGCATGCAGTATATATCAAGTAGCGACTAGAGCATGCAGAGTGGGAAAGATCCCGTCGCTTTAGGGAAAATCGCTGGAGAGGCCTACCACGCCAAGCCTGTGTTTGCTAAACACAGGCAATGAGAAGAATATGACCACTGTTTAAGCCACTATTTAAATGTGCAAATTTCAGGGGAATTTCCACCTGGGAAGGCCTTACTTATGTGCTGAGCCCAGTCCAGAAATCACAGGAGTTGCATCCAGACTCGTACTTTCAGAGTAGGTGCTGTTCCATGAAGAATTAACTTCTCAACAGTTAATGAAGTACGAGGTATGCAGGTGTGCAGCATAAATACATTCCCAGACATGCTACATCCATACTGCTACTGCATTTGCATACTGCATAGTACAGAGGTAAGTATATTTTGACCAGGGTGTGCCTTTCAGAAGTGAATTTAGAATGCGTTTAAATTCCAATTCAGTTTCAGAATTTTTATTAAGGAAGCAAATAGGATGCAAAATTGCAATTTGAACTTGAGGTAAAAGCCCTGTTTGAAAGTTTTGAAAAAAAACAAACAAAGTCTTTACGTTTGAAGGTGGATGGATGGATGGATGGATAGATAGATGCAAAGATAGACAGATGCATTGATTGATTGATTGATTGATGCAAGGATTGATTGATGGAAAGATCTATCTATGTATTGTTCTATATAGATGGATGGATTGATGGATAGACCTATTGATGGACAGAACATTTTTCTATATGGATGGATGATGGGTAGATACACTGATTGATAGATTGATCATTCCTTCTATCTATCTAGATTTAGAACAATGGATAGATAGATATTGTTCTATATATATGGATGGATGGAACGATGGATGGATAGGACTGCTCATGAATGCTAAATAGAACAATAGATGGATGATTGATGAATAGAACGATTGATGGATGGATGGGTGAACAGAAAGAACGATTCATGGATAGATGAAGATATCTATCAATCGTTCTATACAGAAGGATGGATTGGGTAGAACTATTCATAGACAGAGAGACAGATACATAGAACAATGGATAGATCTATATATGGTTCTATACAGATGGATGGATGGATAGAAAGAACAATCTATAGACAGATAGATAGAAGGATGAAAGGATAGAACAATTCATGGATGATGAAGAGATCTATCTATCATTCTATATAGATGGATGGATTGATGGATAGAACTATTTATATATACAGGTGCATCTCAATAAATTAGAATGTCGTGAAAAAGTTCATTTTTTTTCTTATTTCAAAAAGTGAAACTTTCATATATTTTAGATAATTGCATATAAAGTAAAACATTTCAGAAGTTTTTTTGTTTTAATTTTGATGATTAGAGCTTACAGCTCATGAAAGTCAAAAATCAGTATCTCAAAATATTAGAATATTTATATTTGAGTTTCAATTAATGACCATACCTACAGTATAAATTCAGGGTATCCCTTGTTCTTTGAAACCACAATAATGGAGAAGACTGCTGACTTGGCAATGATCCAGAAGACGAACATTGACACCCTCCACAAAGAGGG